>BJCN01052526.1:0-11900 GCA_018326445.1 Flaveria brownii | reverse complement strand
CCCTGATGCATGCTTGTCCATTTTATACTTCCTTTTGGTGATATCCTAATGCTTTGAATGCTTCGTGTATGATGTATGCTGTACCGCAAACCATGTACCATAAACCGTACGTTTGATTATATGATTGATTGTTTGATTATTTGATTATATGTTAAATCGCGAGCGATATATCTTTTGTATCGAGCCAGGGGTCTCTTTGGAAGCGGTCTCTCTACCTATCTGGATAGATGAAAGACTTGCCACCACCTACCCCTCCCAGACCCTGCTCTTGAGTGGGATATACTGGGTTTGTTTGTTTGTTTGTTCTATTCAAATATACTAATAGAATAATCGGCAATTAAAGAAGCAATTAACAAAAATGACGAGAAATCCAACCCAACAAAACAAACCACACACATTAGTTGAATCGGTTTTACACAAATCATAAGTTCTTCAATTCAATTCAAACAGTTTGTACGCCCAATTTGGGAAGCAGTATCTAGTTGAATCAGTTTCTCACAAATCCACTTGACATTCAAATTCTCCTAATCTCGCTAATCCGTAGACTTTTCAAGCTCATCTTTCCATCAAAAACCGCTCGACTCGGTCTTGTTTCTTCATCAACTTCTGAATCTCATCGCTCATACTTGATAAAAAGGTCAAGATCCTTCCAATTTCCTTTCTGATTGTGTCTTTTTCTTGTTAATTTTACGTTTCTGTACTCGATTTGTACCAATTTGATATTTTTGTTCGTGGGTTTTTAGATTGTTGATTTGGGGTTTAGCACAGATTCAATTCGATGAGAGGGCGGTAAAGTGATAAGTGAATCAAGAATCATCATGTAACAAACATAGGGAAACTTGGGTGTTTCTTAGATTGGCACATCGTTTAAGAAATTAGGTTTGACTGTTTACTTTGTTTGGTCAATCTTTGTATGATCTGTTTATTTGTGTGGATTTTCGATGAACAGCATAGGATGTTCATATGGGATTTGAGTTAGGGTTTCTTCTTCACCCTCGGTCTCTCTACCTTTCTGGACAGATGGATATACTGGGTTTGTTTGTTTGTTTGTTTGTTTTCTTCTTCACCCCCATTTGCCCCTTTTGTTGATTAGAATTTGTGTTTAGTGGGGGTGCATAAACCTAATTATCTTGTCTTTATTACTTTGTATATCATTGTTTGATCATAATCATGTTGCTTATTCTACATTGCTTATTTGTCAACAATGTGGATATAAGGGGGATTGCGGATGTGTTGCGAATTTGAATATTGTTGTTTGAAGTTGTAATAGTCAGATTCTGAATGTTTGACTGTTTCTGGTCAAAATAGTATAATCTTGAGGAGCAGGTAAGAAGTTGATACACAGAATTTGATTTCTAGTGTAAAAGTGAAAAATTATCCAACTAATCATAACCTAAAGGCTTAATCACTTCATCGTAGCTAATTATATGATTCTTGATTCCTTAATGTCACAATATTAACTTTGTGGGCTAAACTCTTGTTCTTGGCTTATTATCTCTTTCACAGGAGTTAAGAGGAATAATCGTCGTATATTGCATCTTGATGACACTTAGAACCTGAAGTTTCTTGCAAGATGTTATCATTGATGCTACAAAGAGAATGAAAACATGGTCCGTAGAGCTGATTTGGTGATCATTGGAGTGTGTGTTGGTGTGGCGGTTGGCACTTTTCTAGCATCACTTGTATTCTTAGGCATTAGATGGTACAAAAGGCGTTCTCATCTCAGAAAGTGTGCAAATGATCACGGTGCATCAGCTCTTCCTATACGCCAAAATGGTGTAGATACAAGTAACATCTTGAGTGAATCTTTCCCTAACTCGGTGACTGTTAAAGTTGTAACCTATCCTGCAAAAACTTCCCCTCTCTCTAAATGGAACAAAAACAGCAAAGAACAATTAGTTTCAGCGTCTGGATTACCAAGATACTCTTACAAGTATGTCGTTTCACAAGCTTAATCTTCTTTTAATATATTTTTATTTGGGCTATTATGATTCTCCCGACACCCTATCAATCTCAAAAGTAAGCATTATTGACCTTCTGGGCCAGTCCTAGTATCCTACATGGCTTCTTGTTACAAACTGATCTTCATTCTTGAGAAAAAAAAGGAAATGTTTTACACTTTAGAAAAATGTAAAACAGTAGATAAGAATGGTGAAGAAGTTTATCTTATCTTGCATTTATTTTTTCAGAATGTGTCCAAAGTTTTATTTATTATTATTTTTTTCAGAACGTGTCTTAGTATCCTACATGGCTTCTTGTTAAGGAGTGATCATCATTCTTGAGAAAAAAAAGAAATGTTTTACACTTTGGAAAAATGTAAAACAGTAGATAAGAATGGTGAAGAAGTTTATCTTGCATTTATTTTTTCAGAATGTGTCCAAAGTTTTATTTATTAAAAAACTAGGAATATTTTTCAAGCTTTCATAAGAACAGTGGCTTGTTTGAAACAAAAGCTTAAAAGTTAATCACTCATAAAAAGAAAGAAATTTGCTCAATGAAAAAAAGTTCGAAAATGGGCATCAATTCTGTTATATGGATATCATTATTAAAACTGTTACTGAAAAATGTATTTGTTTGGGCCAATAACTTTTTCAGGGATGTACAAAGAGCTACCAAAAACTTTACAACCATTTTGGGACAAGGGTCTTTTGGTCCAGTATACAAGGCAACAATGCCTGCTGGTGAAGTCGTTGCTGTGAAGGCCCTTGCTTCTGATTCCAAACAAGGGGAGAAAGAATTTCAAACTGAGGTATTCCCCAACTTGTTGGAACTTCTCAAATTTCCTTTATGCCCTTGTGTTTTGATTTGAATACTGTTAATTTCGTGAAGCAGGTCTAGTAAGTCCACATTGCCAAATATATTTAACAGAAGGACCTTGATAAGGTGTGCATAGAGCCATAGAGTATGAAAAAATATTGGGTTTTATAGGAATTTTGCATATTAGAAACTGGTATGTGATGGCTGCTTGTCAGGCAATATGTGCTTGGATCATCTGCACTCTGTAGCGAAGCCAGAAATTTATAAATGGGATCAAACTTCACAAAATTAAATGTTAATCTTTTAGTTTCTGTGCGGGTGGGGGGATTTATATTATTTATGATTTATTCTAGTTTTTGGAACACAAAACGGGCTCAATTACATTTTGAGGTGCGGCTGCACCTACTAGTCCCCTGTCTCCTATCACTGTGTAGATCTGTGTATAATATATGATTGTTTTTAAATCAAATGTCACAGCCTTGTGGACTGGTACCTCTTTTATATTTTGCATACTCGGGTTATAATTTAAGATAGTCTTGCTGCAGGTATCTCTTCTAGGGAGGTTGCACCACAGAAACTTGGTAAATCTAGTTGGGTATTGTGTAGATAAAGGACAACGAATGTTAATATATGAATACATGAGTAATGGAAGCTTGGCAAGTTTTCTATATAGTACGTCAAACAACTCGTTCCTTCTGGTTTTTACCCATTTAATACTTTTCCACTATAAGGCTTAAAATGCCAAAAATGAAAGAAATTGGATTTTTGGCTCTAATTCTACATCTATACATTTCATACTAAATTTTGGAACTTTTCATTTTCTAACCACATGTAGATGAAGAAAAACATTCGTTGAATTGGCAAGAAAGACTTCAGATTGCCCTCGATATATCACATGGAATAGAGTACCTTCACGATGGGGTTTGGCTTTCTTTCCCCCCTCCTCTTTTTTTTTGTTTTACATATTGTACAATGGGCGCTTATGTTACATGCATATATTCATTGTGCAGGCAGTTCCACCTGTCATACATCGAGACTTGAAGTCTGCAAATATATTGCTAGACCACATGATGAGAGCCAAGGTAAAGATTTTGTTCAAGTCAATTTGCTTGATTTTCCTTTTTTTTTGCGTTGTCATGATAATAGCATGTATTTGACTTGAAAAACATACTACTATATAGGTTGCTGATTTTGGTCTATCTAAAGAAGAGGTTTATGATGGTAGAAATTCAGGGCTTAAAGGTACATACGGGTACATCGATCCTGTATATATATCCACGAACAAGTTCACAATGAAAAGTGACATCTACAGTTTCGGGATCATCTTATTTGAACTCATTACAGCCATTCACCCACAACAGAATCTCATAGAATATGTCAATCTAGTAAGTTACTACCATCTGTTATTGTCATTGAATAATCTAACAGTCTTAGCTAGAGTGGGTCAGATTGGTTGGGTATTGGGTCAAAATGAGTTTTTGTCAAAAGCAGTATTTTATTACATTGCATTTTCTTGCAATTTGCCCGTAAAATCTTTTGCTAATAAAATGATTTAGGAAGTTGTAAGTATCTGATTATACACTAGGTCTGTTATCTTACATGTTCCAAATTTAGGTAAATGAATTAAAACTGCCACATCTGGTTCTATTGTGTTTCTGAGTGTAAAATATGTTTCTGTTTTCTTTTTGTATTTAAAAGGCAGCAATGAGTTCAGATGGGATCGATGAAATTCTTGACAAGGAGCTTGTTGGTCAGTGTGATCCTGAAGATGCAAGAAGCTTGGCACGAATAGCACATAGATGCTTGCATAAGACACCAAGAAAACGGCCTTCAATCGGGGAGATTTCACAGGCTATAGCTAGGCTGAAACAGAGACGACTGGTTAGGGAAGATAGCACAATGTCGTTTGCTGCTGAAGAGTTCTCAGGGGTCGTTGGATGCATCGAGCTGCAGCAAAATCAGTTGAAAAAGATGACAAGCATAGCTGAATCATGAAAGTTTTGTACTATGTTATTTGTATGTAGCCTCCTGTTGCAGTGATTTTTGGTGGAAAGACGTATAAGTAGGCCGGACCATGGCGTCTAACACCAGTGTCATGTAACACCAGTATAATTTCCTTTTTTCTGTGTTGTATAGCATCTTATACTTGTTTTTATTATCTAAGGATTATCAAAGAGACACCAATAAAAAAATCTCAGATCCGTCGCTGTGTATATATACACTTCTACACGACTGAATATTGGCCCCTTGTTTTTGGTCACTTGTCCGGGTTGATCGAAGATTGAAGTATCTGATGAGTAAGACATAACATTTAAGGAAAATATGAATCCCAGAATTACAAGGGATGTTTCAGGTTTTTGTAAGATAATAATTTCATCTGGTAGCTTAAAACTTAAAGAAAGTACACTGGAAAGTGATAAAACATATGCTACGGTATGTTTTAGTCCAATTAATTGGTTGAGCTGAAAACAACAAACGACTGTGTTATCGTCTTGTGAAGTAGAGCTTATGGTGACGATCAGACCTATATGAATACGCGGGTATGGGGCGTGACACAAGAAGAAAACGGGTGGAGTAAAAAATAGTCCAATTTCAATTGTAGTCTTTATATATTTCATTATTTGAAATTTTAAGTAACTTGGTTTGTAACTTCATGGGTCCATAAAAAGAATAGGATACAAGGGTTTATGTATAAGTTTTATTCAAGTTATTTATAAGTGGAAGGACATTGTGAGATCGTCCTCCTCATAGAACTCCGGTGTTCGATACTTTTCTAATGTGACCGAGTACTTCATACTCAAAGCATTGTAACAACACTCGAACCATCATAATACCATAATATTAAAGTTGTGAATACCCAAAAGACTAATATTTAATGACTACTTAAGTATAGACATTAGAAGTTAAAGGAAACTAAGGTGGTTCAGGCCGCGCTTCGCAGCGGCATTTAACCTAGAAGAAAACTAACGCATCAATTTTGTCACATGTATCCATGTAAATGAAGACCATACACATTGAATTTGAAGGCTCGGAAACAACAGTTCATTGTGGCTGCAAAACAGTGTGTTTACCATGCCAAAACAACGAACAACTCATATTGTATTACATCATCATCGCCTAAAAAGTAGGGTTGAAAGTAACAGTCAGACCGTGGTTAAGTATGTTTTCAAACCAACAATAAGTATAATGTCACACCACCACCACAAAATAAAACACGTTGGTGAGTGAGGTCAGTCACACATGTCCTAAATCAGCGTATCAAAGAAATTATTAAGATGAGAGCATCCTCATCCTGTCATTAAACTAAAGTTTAGTTAAGATCATAAGCATTCAAAATAAAACTCCAGAAGACAGAGATACCATCAAAAATAAACCCACAAATGCTGGATAATAGATCAAAGCAGCTCTCGGATGAGTCCATGCTCATCATCATTGAACAAAAGTTTGGGTTCACATCATTCTTCTACATATTTAAAAAGCAAATGAAAAAATCAAGCATGAACATTCGAAAGAAAACCCCAAATAACAAATATACCATCACAGACGATCAGATGTCGGAATCGACATCATAAAAGCTCTAAGATGACTCCACGATCATCATCATTGAACTAAAGTTAGGGTTAACATCACGAACGTTCAGAAGAGTACCCCAGATAACTGAGATACCATCACAAACCAAGAAATGCAACAAAAGAGATGTAATATGTCTTAGATGCGGGCATCGACGCCATTAGTGAAAAAAAAGGGTGCAAATCTGAAACATTAGATAGAAAACCCCATATATTCAACAAAGAAGAGCTACCGGGTTCTCAGATGAGCACTCCTCATCATCATTGACATCATCGAGCATCACAACAACAACACCATCGGCGATTACAATTGCTAAAGTCGCGGCAACAGTGTCACGATGGCCACCGCCTCCACCACCAACGATGTCGCCTTGTTCTCCCCACCAAACCTGAGTCCCTTGTCCAAAGGGAGGCGACGCACAGGAGGTGAGGGAACGGTGACGAAGCTGTGGCCGCCACCGCCTACAAAGCCACCGGGTTATGGAAGATGGAGGTCCCGTCAGAAGATAGCAGGATGATCGACAGCGAAGAAACGACGGCCAAACTGGAGGGGCCGTCTCCGACGCTATGAAACACAATAATGGTTTTTTCTCTCTAAAATCTATCAGTCAATATATAAGTACAAGTAGAAGGACCAAATTACAAAATACTATAAAATGTGTGGCCAAAACCCATACCACACAAAGATAACTGCTCATTCACTTGCCTTTTAAATATATAGGAGAATAGGCTAAAACCGATAGAACTAACTACAACAAAAATACCAAAATCACACTAAAATAATTCACTTGCTTTTTAAATATATAGGAGAATAGGCTAAAACCAATAGAACTAACTACAACAAAAATACTAAAATCACACTAAAATGAGTAAAAAATACTGGGAGCATCCTACTGGACCCACTAATAAACAGCTCAGCACTCTCAACAATCCACTACAACGTAGGACCAGATAATAGTAATAATATTATATATATTTTTAATTATTAATTAGGTTTTGGCGTCGCGCCTGTGCGAGTTTTAACGTAACCCTAAACCAAAATCAAAATTAAAATGAAAGTTTGAAACCACAAAATCAGCAAATACACAAAGTAAAACAGACCAAAATGCTAAATCCATAACACACCAGAACATGCAGAACCCAAAAGTAAATCAAAGCCCAACACCATACATAAAACAGACGAAAATCAAAGCCGCAAGAAGACGACAATGTCCAAAATAGAAAACCGACGGAAATTAAAGCCCCGAAAAGAGCAAACAAAAGGAAAACCAAAGCGTTAATTGCGAGAATCGTCAGGGTGTCAATAACGAAATAAAGAAAGCAAGAACCTGGAGAAAGGCGTACAACGCCAACGAACCCGGAGAAAGACAACGCCAACGAACCCTATAAACGAACATAATCGAAACACACATCAAAGACACGTGTCCAGACACAAAAAAACCCACAAAAAAACCACCCCCAAACCTCGAACCCACACCCAAAACAAAGTCTATAAAAACACACACAAAAAAAAAAAAACCCGACCAAATGTTTTAATAGGAGTAGATAATTTTTTATGCTTCTGTATTTTAAGTTTTAATGAGTTGTATTTGTTTAATCCTAATACTTTTATATATTATATAATTTAACCTGTATAATACTGACTTTCAACTTTGATCCCTTATATTTTTTATATCTTATAATTTTTTTCGTTTTACATTTTTGTCTAAATTTTACTTGTTAACAACCTGTAATGTTCCCTGTGGTTTCGATGTTTTTACACATATTTTTTCCCGTTTAATGGCCCGTCACAACACCACGCGGGGCCTATATCGACCTGGTTATTTCTTTAATATTTTACGTGTCACGTGCTTGGTTTAACGTTTACTTTTCGTTCGGTTAATCTTTTTCGTTATTATTATTTCTAATATGAGTTTCTCTTGTGTGGGTGGTCATTAAATGTGGTGTGATATTGATGCTACATACATGGTTTTACGTCCCGAGGTAACACGAAATAATTTTAGTTTGATTTAATATTGAATATGCTTTGTATAGTTCAGGAGAATTATAGAAGTTAGGATAACTTGAAACAAAACGAAGAGGTCGCATAAAAAGCAAAGGACACGTCGCGATTGAAAAACATACGCAAGTGATACGTGTCACCATAAAACAAGCCGTACATTTTAATATTTAACCGCTGTCGTTCTAGTCGTCACACACATTGGAAACAATGGAACAAGGAGATGAAGAGGTGAAGGCACAAGATGTCGAGATTCAGGTATACTTTCTTCCACCTTAATTCATTTCTCTATGTTTGTGTGTTAACTGTTAAATAATTTTTGATCGATAGATATATATATGTAAGTTATATAACTATACGTAGGAAAGAGGAGATATATACTTCTTTTACAGGCCTAAAGTAGACAAAGAGGAACCACACAGCTCCGATGACGTGCAGAGAATGTACATCGTCTTAAGGCCCGAGTCGGGGGAGACTTCGACTCAAGTCAAGCAACAGGATGCGAAGGAAGATGTCGCCGGTGAACAACAGGTCGGTGAATTGAATTGGTCGAATTTTGTCACTGCTAACTAATTAAGATTAATTTGTGTTATTTGTTTCTTTGTTAATTGTTAATTAGGAGGTGAACTTAGAGAAAGATATGCTGTTAAGGTTGATCGTCATGGGAAGGAAAAGTCTTCCTGATACATCCAAGAAGGGGAGACCTTATTGGGGTTTTGTGGAGTCGGTGACCACCAACATTCAGGATGTCAAAGAGGCTCTTAAAGGAGGTTTAATTAATTTATATCACTTACAATATCTTATCACGTATTTTATAAATACCACTTAGCTATATCCGTCACGCATTATATACCTCTTAAATGTATTTTATATATCACTTACAATGCAATGTAACCCTGCATTTTATATGTTACTTACAATATCCTCCCATGTATACAATACCTTGTCAAGTATATTATATAACACCTAACGTACAATACACTATCACGTATTAGATACTCTATTATGTCACGTATTTTACAATACCTTGTTACATATTATATACCCACTTAAATATATTGTATATATCACTTACAATACCCGGCCTGCACATATTTAATATACTACTTGCAATATCTTAGTGACACTCTATACTCACAATATCTTGTCACGTATTTTATTTTAAATCATGATATAGTTTATTCTACAAATAATATAATATTTGTGTAGACGAATATGATACAAAGACAAGGGGACATAGACACAAGCCTGCAGCAAGGGCGTTAGGTGAAGGCGTGTACCGAATACTTAGGCACCACACTGGAAAAGATAACAAGAAGATGCACACGCATCTGATTTATAAGCTGGAGTTTCCTTCTGAGAACGTAGAGAACCAACCACAGGAGGAGTTGAATGTAGAGAGGGAGGGTTCTTTCCTGATACAGATCAAGAATCCTACACAGGCGCCTAATATGCAAGGGCGGTCGAGGAGAAAGAAGAAGGGGATATTTCCTGCACATCTGCAAGGACTGTTTGGGAAACTACGCTACCATGCTGCGGATCCTCCCGATTTTTTAAACTACGAAGGTTGCGAGTTTTTACTGATATCAGCCTCGGACGATATACACGAGGAGCTTGGGTTGGAGATTGAAGGAGATGCGTCGTGTTCGGACCTTGTTGACACTTTTGGGGAGACCGCGTCCGCGGGTGCTCTTCTTAAAGGCATTTGGGTCTGAAGTTTGAACTCTGAATGTGTAGTTACGTCGTGTTGTTTTCGTTCCTGATCGTCTTAATCAGTTGTAGTAGATTTATATATGTATGTTGTGTGGTAGTTAATTAGCTATCTTATTATGTACTTTACTTATGCATGTATCTGTGCAGGTGTGATCATAAATTGTTGTATATACTTGAATGACTTTAACCATGTATCATATGTATTTCTAGAAAGAATGACCTTCGCTTAGTTAAAATTAACGGAATCCGCAAGGATTGGAATTAAAATGTACATAAGAAACTAGGAACTTGGATCTTGAGTTCGATGAAATCTGTCACATTTTATCATTCAATGCCACTAAAGAACTAAACAATGGGAGATATACTATTAATAAAAACGTATACATTAGTCAGCGCACTACTAGAAAAATAGGCCTACGCCTAATGTAATTTTAAAAAAGACCACATCATCCGATGAAAAAGATGTATTTAAAAAGTAGTTTTAGAACTAATGTAACTTTATTTAATAAAACTTTTGGTAAAAGTATTACTTAATGTTGATGTAACATTTTTAAGGCCTAATGTAGTTTTTGTAATGGCTAATGCAATATATTACTAAAGTTGCTTTATTTTGTGTCGTGACGATTATGAAACATATCATAGCATCAAAGACGAATATAGGCTTTGAGTTGTAAATTCCCTAGACAAGTGTAAACGATCCCCTGATTAAGTTTCTTATTTCCTCTAAAAGCATGCACTGATGGAATGTTGTATCATACCCCAATGATTCTCCATACATCCATTTCCATATTTATCGTCTTCATCATTGATTGTAACCTGTTTTAACAAATTGTGGCAAAACTCTAGTTCTATAACTTCCTTTGTACCAACAACATGGGACCTTCTTCATTTGTACAGTAATGGAGCTTGACGTAGTATTTAAGGGGCCTTGAAAGTTACGTGATACATTTTTCTCCTATCGTTCTGTTAGGTGGGGGGGGGGGGGGGGGCTCAATACGTATAAAATATTCGGACTTAGACACATGAATTTCCACTTCTTGCAGAAAAAGCCCGCCCATGCATTACCTATAATATAATTCTTATATCTGTTTTTAAGGCCTTCAATCACCTCATTTGGATTTTTTAGAGAGAAAAATAGTATGCCATAACGGATTGTAATAATGTCACTTGACCCCTATGATAAGAGTGCTTTCGCCTTTCACATGTACAATTTGATTCAAAAACTTGAAAATTGGGTCTACAATCACGTAATAAGTTCATGTTTGCTCCTGTTGAAACACCAAGGTATATACAAAGTTTTTCAATAAAAAATATATTAATAACTAGAATGAGTCAGAACTTGAGTTTGTAAAATTATTCACAAGCCAAACTAAGTTAAAAAACCGACTCTGCTGGGGATCGAACCCAGAATCTCTGGTTCCGTAGACCAGCGCCTTATCCATTGGGCCACAAAGTCCTTGATTATGCTTCCATTTTTAAATTACTTATTTTATGGTTTCTAATTTTTTTTATCAAAAGTTTTTGTCTTGGAACTTCTAAGATCTGAACCAGATATTCAAAACAATAAAACCACCCTGAGCCAAACCGTGGCTATCAACTTACAACTTCAAACAGCGTCAAGCTGCACTTTCAGCTTGCCGTTTTCAACAACACATGTTTTTGCCTTCGTCATCAACTTCGTGATTGTAATAGTTAATGTCGGTAACAGTCTACATTGTACATATTGAAATTCCCTTTTTAAGTTGGTTGTCACGCACCTTTGTAAGGTGATGCTCAAGTTTCATAGTATGTTAGGGTTGGGAGGCTTCAAACTTGAACGTTTTGGATCTAACCGTGTAACAAAGATGGATCAGAAAGCAAAG
>BJCN01052379.1:512-11558 GCA_018326445.1 Flaveria brownii | reverse complement strand
CCTGACATACGGGCGTCCTACATTTCCTACCGTATAGCATCTCATAAAGTGGCATTCCAATGCTGGCATGATAACTATTATTGTACGAGAATTCCGCTAACGGTAAGTGATTATCCGAACTTCCTCCAAAATCAATCATGCATGCTCGGAGCATATCCTCTAGCATTTGGATCATCGTTTTGGACTGAGTGTCTGTCTAAGGATGATAAGCTATGCTAATGTGTACGTTTGTTCCCATCACATCATGGAATCTCTTCCAAAACATTGATGTAAATCGGGTGTCATGATCCGACACGATTGAAACCGGCATACCGTGACGAGCTACAATCTCTTTAATGAACATATCCACCAATCTTCCGGAAGAATACGTCTTGTGCATTGGTAGGAAGTGAGCGCTCTTCGTCAGTCGATCAACTATCACCCAAATAGTATCGCACCCCCTCACAGTGCGAGGTAGCTTAGTAATGAAATCCATGGCGATGTGCTCCCACTTCCACTCGGGTATATCCAACGGTTGGATATTACCGTATGGCTTCTAATATTCCGCCGTCACTTGTAAGCAAGTAAGGCACTTACTCACATACTCCACTACGTCACGTTTCATTCCCGGCCACCAATATTCCTTCTTTATGTCTTGATACATCTTGGTGGCGCCAGGATGAATGGAGTATCGAGTTTTATGAGCTTCATCCATAATTCTCCCTCGTAGGTCTCCATATCGAGGAATCCATAGTCGTCCATTTTGGGTCCTAACACCGTGAGTGTTCTCACCCAAATCTGCCTTCTTTCGGAGTTAAGACAATCTTCTTTCAACGCCTCATCTTGAAATTCTTTCACCTGTGTCATCACATCAGCGGTCATAACCAACTGATAAGCCTTCACCAGGATTGGCTCGGGTCTCTCCTTTCGGCTAAGGGCATCGGCCACAACGTTGGCCTTGCCTGGATGGTAATGGATCTCACAGTCATAATCCTTAATGAGCTCTAACCATCTCCTTTGCCTCATGTTGAGATCCTTTTGCTCAAAAAATACTTCAATCTCTTGTGGTCTGTGAAGATGGTGCACTTCGTCCCGTATAAGTAGTGCCTCCAAATCTTCAATGTGAAAACCACAGCTGCAAGATCTAAATCATGAGTAGCGTAGTTGACTTCGTGGGTCTTCAGTTGTCGGGATGCATAGGCTATCACCCTTCCACCTTGCATCAACACGCAACCTAGTCCCGAATAAGAGGCATCAGAATACAACACTAAGTCTTCACTCCCATCGGGTAATGTCAAGACACGAGCTTGAGTCAATCTCTCCTTTAACTCCTCGAACACACTCTTCTGTTCTCGACCCCACACAAATGTCACATCCTTTTGAGTCAACTTAGTCAAAGGTGAGGCCATCTTCACAGAATTCCATTGCAGTAGTGCCTCAACCTTTGTCTGGTCCACCATAATTCCTCCAGCATTCACTACGTGACCCAAGAACTGAACCTCGCGCAACCAAAAAACACATTTAGAGAATTTAGCATACAACTTCTCTCTTCTAAGTGTTTCTAACACTTCCCGTATGTGACCGGCATGTTCTTCTTCGCTCTTTGAATAAATCAGGATATCATCAATAAATACAATTACCTTCAACTGTCTTAGTGTCCATAACGCGTACGAAAAGCTGTCTTAGGAATATCCTATTCCTTCACCTTCAACTGATGGTAACCAGATCAAATATCTATCCTCAAGAACCAACTGGAACCTTGAAGCTGATCAAACAAGTCGTCAATCCTTGATAACGGATACAGATTCTTCACCGTCAACTTGTTTAACTCCGGGTAGGCTATGCACATCTGCATGCTACCAACATTATTCTTTACAAACAAGACTGGAGCACCCCAAGGTGAGATACGTGGTCGAATAAACCCTTTATCCATTAACTCCTGAAGTTTATCCATGAGTTCCTTCATCTCTGTTGTAGCTAATCGATATGGTGCTTTAGCAACAGGTTGAGCATCGGGAATCAGATCAATCTCAAACTCAATCTCATGGTCTAGTGGCACACTGGTAAATCATCTGGGAACACGTCAGAAAAGTTACATACAATTGGTATATCAGACAATTATGGTACTGGCGCGTCCACATCCTTCACATAAACCAAATAGGCACTATATCCACGTGTCACGTACTTCCCTGCCACCGCCATCGAAATCACCTTCGGAACCATGGCGACACGATCACCTTAAACTGTCACCGAACTTCCATCATGTGCGACTAATTGAATCATCTTCTTGCGACACACGATGTTCGCTTTATAGGTTGATAACCAATCCATCCCTAGCACTACATCAAATCTGCCTAGGGGCATCACATGCAATTTAGCAGAAAATCTATGTCCTTCTAGTTCTATGTCACAGTCATCTATCATATCAGTAATCCTAGTGGACTTGCCAATAGCAGATTCTACGTCGAATGGATTAAATACTCTTACTATTAACAGGCAATTCAGCACATAAAGTAGCAGAGATGAAACTCCTACTAGCACCAGAATCAAATAACATAGAGGCACAAATTTGGTTTACTAGAAACATACCTGACACGACATTGGGATCCTCTCTGGCCTCTTCCCGCGTCATCATTAAGGCTCTAGCACTTGCCCCCTGTCCTCCTTCCTCTAGCCTCTTCTTTGCTATAGAACTCTCAGCCTGTGGCTTCTTGCAATCCCTGCTCATGTGGCCTTCCTCACCACAGTTATAACACCGTATGAGTCCACACACCTTCGCCACATGACCGGGCTTCGCACACTTCAAGCACACATTGATCCCCTATTTTCACTCCCCAACATGCTCTCTTCCGCATTTACCACACTTCTTTATCCCCAAACTCAAGAAGACCATCCTTCGGTCGTCCACTTTCCTCCTTTTGTTGTTTGGAGTGAAACCACCACGTCCAAACCTCTTCTTTCCCAGCTCTTCTCACCATCACCCGGCTTCTTCACCTCATCTACCGCCACTTCCCTCTCATCATACAACCTACCCGCCAGGTCCACCATCGATCAGAAGGTACCCGGCCGGGCAGCGATCAAATGCCTGCGTACGTCCGCTGGCCATCCCTGAATGTACTACTTGATATTTCTTGACACCGGCGTCACCTGATCCGGCACCAACCTGGCCATCTCATTGAATTTGGTGGTATATTGCTGGTGTGTCATGTTACCAGCTTCCAGCAGCTGGAACTCCCTCTCTATCTTGTTGAGTTCCTGATGAGGATAGAATTCTTCGATCACCAGCTTCTTCAACTCCGAACCTCATCTTCTAATGGCCCTGCTACCCTCAGCTTGGACAATATTGTCCCACCAACATAATGTCGTATCCACATACGAGTAGGTAGCAAACTTTACCTTCTGGTCTTCTCGGCACTCGCTGATATCAAGTACTGCCTCCATTTCTCTCATCCATCGGTGAGCAGTAGAAGCAGTGCCATTTCCATCAATGGTCGGGAGCTTGCACCTCTGGAATGCCCCATAGTTGCAACCACATGCAGTTTCATGTACCGCTTCCTCCTCTTCCTCCTCCTCGCTTGAGACAACCATCTCAGTCTCGGGCTGTTCTCCACTTTCCCTTTCGGTAGTCCTCCTCCTCTCTTTTTTGTCATCCTCCCAGATTTAATCACTTCGGTCACTACAGACACAGAAGCGTCTGCATAACTTGATGAACTTCCTCGACTACCGCCTCTTTCACCAAGGCCCTTAAGTTCGGACTCTCATCAATGCCCTCATGCTGATGAACGTCAGGATCAGCAGAAGTCGTCTCAGCATCTCTAGCTTGGTTCCTCGTAACACGTGGTTCAGCACCACGTCCACCCCGTGCTCCACCTCTAGAAGCCTTAGACGATCTACCTCCAGCCATTCTCTAATCACTATAAGATTCAAACACTAACACGGTCATTCAAGGTAATAGCTTAGTTCATGTTGAGTATAGTAAGTCCCTAATTACAATGGACAGTTGTGATTAGCCACTTACTTTACTCTTTACACCCCGAGCATTTCCTATCCTGACTACATCAGTATCTAAATCTACTAAGAACACATAATCAACTAGCACATAACTCTAATTAACTTCACAAAAAGAAATACTTGATGGCACGTAGCTACTCGGGCTGGCATCCCTACCTTCGTCCCACTCTTAGTTTAAGCCTCCGTCCCATTCTCAGTTTACTTTGGAAGAAAAATTTTCAAATGACATTCCTTAGAATTTTGGAAATTTTAGACATATTTTTTTCGGAAGGCATTTACATTGTCTTTGTAAGAATATTAAGTCTTCAAAAAATAACTACTTACAAGAAATTTATCTTTGGAATAAATTTTAATTTATCTTCCCAAGCAAAAATATGCATCTCATTACTTATATGTCTTTTAAAGCACACGTTTCTTCTGGAATTAATTAAGCCTCAGAAGATTTATTCTCTTAAGAATAAAACTTTCAACTTTTAATCTCTTCCAAAACCAAATATGTCTCTGAAGAGAAAATACTTTAACTAGTTTTCTCCTGATGCAAATTTCCATAAAACTCAGGAATATCTCCCAAACTTAAAATTGGCACTGGAAGTTTTTATAAAACTTTCGAACACAAGATACTTTTGGAAGATTTTCGACTTCCAAAAAAACTACCTTTTTGGGCACCTTTTTTGAGGGGGGACCGACATCTGACTTTCAAAGTTTATCCTTTTATATTAACTTTGTCACAAATCCATTTCATTCAATGGTTCCCCCTCTTTCACTCTCTTCTTTATCTGCAAATTCTCTAACATAAATCACCCACAACCCGCATTTGGTATTATCTTCCTTCACCTCAAAACCACCTCAAAATGGCTAACCTTCATCGTCGAAAGAAACCTAATTTTTCTATGCACTTGCACATGCAACATAATCAGGTTACTTTGTTGAACTCTAACAAAGATTTTGGTTTCTCAGAGGTTTGTTGCTTCTTAACCCTATCAAACTACTTCCCCTCCCTCACCATAGATCTTCCACTCTATGAGGATCAACTATTGGAGTCCTGGAAGACCTTCCAAGGGGTCACCATTGTTGGTGGGAAGGCACTGGCTGCCACAGTGTATAGGATGACAATCTTCATCACTCCAGCCTCCATAAACACACATCTCAGGCTGGATGATGTAGAAGGTGATTTTTCCTTCCCTAAGTATTTTGTCAACCACTCCTTCGGACAGATGGGATATGAAAGTGACTACTCTGTAAGAACCATCAGGAAAGGGAAGGTCTCCTCCCAATAGAAGTACCTCCTCCATGTTGTCATCCACAGTTTATCAAAGAAGCATGGAGGACGAGACCAAATTCCTAAAGATCTTTCCTATATAGTCCATAGGATGGTTCAGGGGGTCAAGTTCAGGAATATATATGGTCTATACTAATTTACTTGCAAACTTGGACTTCTTATAATATTACATGTTCCGTAGATATGTCCAGCATGTTCTTAACTGTGAACTGGGGTCCCTGTTAAGGGGAACATGTAATATTCTAAATTTGGGGCAAATGAATCATGACATCTTTAAGACTATGAGAAAGCCTACTATGGGCTTTTTAAGGGTAGAAACAGTCCTTGTCCCATAAAATGTTAGAGCTCATTGCTCAAGGTGACAACCTAGCAGCACCAGTTAGTGATGAACCCACACCTTCTACCTCTCAACAAGCCACACAACAATAAATAACCATCACCTACCAAAGAAAATCCCAACAAACACATGCATGAGCTACTCAACTTATATAGGCCTCCATATCACCAATCATGCTGGAGGAAGTGGATATTAGAGCTCCCACTTCCCCTGAGGAGCAAACCACTCCTATCTCACAAATGATCAGTGTTGAGGTACCTCAAGCTCAGCTTGTTGAGCTCACAACCCCAAAAACTTATGCCTTCAATCGGATTCTCAAAACTCTAGTGAACAACCTTCAAGTAAATATTACCATCCCTAACCTTTAGATCTTTACGAACCAATTCTCAACCTAGAGTTCTATGATGACGAGGAGATGGACTTCAGTAGGTATCATGAGTGTCTCTTCTCCACCCCTACTCAAGGACAGATGAGTACTCCTGTATCACCTATGTGTAGCCTAAATCATCCACCCACTACTGAAGTGAATCTTCCTGAACATGTTCAGGAAATCCATATGCAAGAGGCTCTCACTTCTGTAAGTGACTACATTATTAAGGCCTCAGCCATGGCAACCTAGCCCCTTGACACTTCACCTGAAGCTGTAATGGTGCAGTGGAAATCCAGTAGCCAAGAACAAAGTGCTGGTGATAAGGAAGAAGACCTAGGTCCTATTCTCTCATCCCCCGTGATCCTTCTATTGAAGATGAGTGGAATATGAGACTAAAGATGCAAAAATTGACTAAAAAATGCACCTATTTAGTCTCCAAGGTTAGTCACCTAGAATCTCAGGTGACTACCTTAAAAAGAAGGATCCATCATCAACAACTTGAGATTTCTGATCTCAAGGAAAAACTAGCTAGGAGACCTTTAAGGAGGATTCAACCATGAACATAAGAACATGTAGATGTGATAGACTTAACCCCCAGCTCACTAATGCAAGAAGATGATGCTACCAAAAAAGCGAAGAAAGTCCAAGCAATCACAGAACCTGGGAGTTCTTCTCAGACTATGCACAGTGAGGATTCACCAACCTCACTTTCAGTTGTCCTTGCTCAACAACCTCCTAAAGTCTATATTGATGTGGACTTTGTTGGACCAAAAGAACCAATGAGCCTGATCAGAAAAACCTTTAAGTCCCACAGACATCTCAACAACTGTTGAAGGCTTCATCAGCTGATCACAACAGCTGAAGTTCAAGTGCTAAAGTTCAAGTACTGAAGACATCAGCTGAAGTGCAAGTGCTGAAGACATCAGCTAAAGATTCAAGTACTGAAGACATCAGCTGAAGTTTAAGTACTGAAGACATCAGCTGAAGATTCAAGTGCTGAAGACTACAAGAACTGAAGACATCAGCTGAAAAGTCAAGTGCTGAAGACTACAAGTACTGAAGACTTCAGAAGTTGTCACAACAGCTGAAGTAGTATTCTTCAGTTGTTGTGATGTTTTTCCTTTTCAGTAGTTTTCTTTCTTTCAGTAGTTTTATTTCTTTCAGTAGTTTCTTATTGTAAAACGTCTGAAGAGCCTGTTCTTCAGACATTGTAGTTTAGTAGTTATAAGTTTCAGTAGTTATGTTAAGTTTACACTTAGCTTTTGTAAGAAGATGTCAACTGTTATAAGACATCTTTAGTAGTTTAGTTATATTTCAGTAGTTGTTGTAATAACGGTTAGATGTCTCTATCAAGTGACATCAGTTGACGTCACACTTCCTTATAAAAGGGAGGATGACCTAATTTTGTATGTGCCGAAGCGTGTGTTGAATGAAAATATACATTTTGGCAGAAATTCTCTCTCTCTATAACCATACTGTTTCATTGATACATCTTGTGTGTTCTTGCTATAATTTGTTCTAATTCGTACGCTATTCCACTACAAATCCAATCTAATTGATCAAACTAGATGCTTAGATCATTTCAGACTCACTCATACAAAGTTTGTTTGAGGAAGGTATCCCAAGTGCTATGTCTACCCCATCTCACTACTCTAAGAATCCAGTTATAGGATGTAGGTATGACATTTAGAAGAACCCTGGAAATCTCTAGATCTCATGGGCAACAAGAAATCTTCAACTTCTCAAACCTAAGATTCTATGAGAGCACCTATCTTATTGACCTTCCACTTGCCAACCCAAGTCAAAACAGGCAAGCTGTAAGGTTAGAAGATAGAATTCAAGAAAGGGTGTTAGAAGAGTTCAAGCTGAGATCCAAATTATATAGACAGAGGCTAACAGGTATGACTATTGGTCAAATGGATGTTAAGGTGGACCCCAAGATTAGCTTCAAAGGGGAAGCCTTGACTGAAGTCCCAGTAGTGAAGCACCAGCTGGTGAACGTGCTTCATAACCTCTCTCTGACTAGAGCTTGATTGCTGAACCAAGCAATGAAGGCCAAAGCTCTCTCCACCCTAAGTAACTAAAGCCTGTGGGTGACAAAGGGAAAAGGAAACTGACTCCATAGAAGATTGAGGAGGAGAGAGAGAGGAAGAGAAAGCTAAGGGGACAGAGTTCAACTGGATCCCCAGGCTTTATGGAAGCTGAAATCAGGGCAGTCCCCAGGCCAAATACTGAAGATGATAAGTTGAGGACAATCATATTAAACTACTTGGGGACTATGAACTACAACATAGATGAACTCATCTCTCTTCCCTTAACGGAACTAAATGAACTTTTAGACACATAGTTGTTAAAGGAGAGGAAGGAGGCAGAAGATGCAGAATTGCTCCTCAAGTTCAAGGAAGAAATGAGACAGAAAAGGCTCTACAAATATGCTCCTTCCCTCTCCCCAATCCAAGAAATCCCTAAGACAGAGGCTATGGTAACTGAAAAACCTCAGATAGAAAAAGAAGTAGAGAGACAAAACATGATTGGCTACCTAAGTGCCACAGGCCTCTATCACGCATGTGCACTTCTTCCCCTATCATATGAGCTTATAGAATTCGAGTATCTTAAGCAGCTTGAGCAACAAGTAATAAAAGAACAAAAAGTTGCTAGGAGAAAGATGAGGGAAGAATCTACAAAGTCAATAGCCATCATCTAAAAGAGCAAAAAGAAGTATGCTAATAGGCAGAGGATAATGAGTTTCTTAAAACTGTATGGATTCTCCTGAAGAAGGCTTGGTCCAATGTCTCTATCCACTATGGATGAGCACATTAGCGTGATCAAGTAGAAGATTAAAAGTAGGAGCTTGTTGACTTGCAATCTCTACAAAGTCAAGCTCCTCCTGAAGTTGAGGTCAAGGTTGAACCACATGAGAAAACACAACCTAGACTTAGTGCTGGACCACAGCCAACTTCATCTTCTGGTCCAAAGTAGGGTCCTGATCCTCTGCTTCTGAACCTGCAAAGGAAAAGGACCTAACTGATAAAGACACATATTAAAAACCTAGTTGTAAGGCCCTGTTCCTGGAGACCTCACAGTTGGTCGTTCATAGCACTAAACATACATTTTATTATACATTTCATAAAAATATAACAGTGGAAGTCGTTAAGAAAAGCCATTCATTTTATTGATAATTACTGTTGTTATGCAATACAACTCTATTCAACTACAAAAGGAACTATCACTGTTTGCATTACAAAACAACAAAAATAACATGTGTGAATGGATGCCAATCTTGCCCTGCCGAGTAACCTCCCCGCATGCCATCCTCAACGACCTTTACCAGCCAACTGAAAATATATAAAAGTCAGCATTGTTGAGTTAGTTCAAGTTATATAAGTATCAACATACTTTATACGTTTCATACATAAGATTTCTCTTTTCCTTAAAACTCTTTCTTTACTTTCACACATGTTCGTTCGTTTCATACTTTACCATTCCATTCGTTATCGCTCATTTCGTACTTTATTCTTATCTTTCGTTAACGTTTGTCTCGTACTTTATCAATATCTTTCGTTAACGTTTATTTCATACTTTATCACTTCAGTTGTTTCATACTTTACTGTCTTGCTCGTTTCATACTAATTCTAGATCCTGTCAGGCTTTTCCCCCATTACGGTCCGAAACCGCCATTCTGAGCACAAAGCTCCTTTACTAATTGGTATGAAGCCTGCGGCCTAAAGCCACCATTATAGGCATAAAGCCCCGATACTTATTGGCATAAAGCCCATGGCCTGAAGCCATCATTCCGGGCACGAAGCCTAATTTCTATCTGGCATAAAGTGCGGGGTCGAATGACAAGGATCACATTCGTTCTATGGGTTCAGTCACCTAGACTGATCCCCCTATGTGTGAACCCTCATGGACTAAAACCGCACGTTATCATACACAAAGTTGAGCTAACAACTCTCAAAGAGTTGTGTTCCTCCATTCCTTCTGCTTGCAAGCCTTTTCTTTCTTTCTTTACGTTTCACTGTTCATCTTTGTTATCTTTCACTTCATTATGTTATACTTTACGTTCATTCATACACTCGTTATACTACGTAAAGTCATAACATAATACTTAACGTATATTACATTATACTATAAGTACATTTTGAAAAATAATAAAAGATAACATCTCACATACATATGCATATAATACATTTGTCATCACATCATGCGTATTCTACTCATAAACTCTTATTTATTCTTGCTTAGAATAGTCCAAAACAACCCATAAGTTTAACTAGGGTCAAACCCTGAAACTTTGTTTTTCCTCAAAATTTAAGAAAAATTTCTAAGTGTTGGGCGCATGAGAACTATTTGGGCGCATCAGCCCTGTTTGGGGATTTTTCTATGAAAGGATCTAACCATCTAGTTTGATCAACTAGATTGGATTTGCAGCGGAATAGCGTACGAATTAGAACAAATTATAGCAAGAACACACAAGATGTATCAATGAAATAGTATGGTTATAGAGAGATAGAGAATTTCTGCCAAAAGGTATATTTTCATTCAACACATGCTTTGGCACATACAAAATTAGGTCATCTTCCATTTTATAAGGAAGGGTGACGTCAGCTGATGTCACTTGATAGAGACATCTAACCGTTATTACAACAACTACTGAAATATAACTAAACTACTGAAGATGTCTTACAACAGCTGGCATCTTCTTACAAAAGCTAAGTGTAAACTTAACATAACTACTAAAATTTATAACTACTGAACTACAACGTCTGAAGAACAGGCTCTTCAGACGTTTTATAATAAGTAAACCACTGAAAGAAAACTACTGAAAAGGAAAACCATCACAATAACTGAAGAGTACTTCTTCAGCTATTGTGACAACCTCTGAAGTCTTCAGTACTTGTAATCTTCAGCACTTGAACTTCAACTGATGTATTCAGTACTTGAACTTCAGCTGATGTCTTCAGTACTTGAACTTCAGCTGATGTCTTCAGTACTTGAATTTCAGCACTTGTAGTCTTCAGTTGTTGTCATCAGCTGATGAAGCCTTCAGCAGTTGTTGTGATGTCTGTG
>BJCN01052376.1:0-10919 GCA_018326445.1 Flaveria brownii | reverse complement strand
TGTTTTTCATAGTAAATGAACATATGGAACATAAGATTTTCAGCTCTAAAAATCGGTTTTAAAGCCATGTATCCGCTGCGTTTTTCAGAATGTTTAAAAGGTTAAACATGTGTTTTATGTTCTATCAAACCCTACATCTATCTCTTGTGGATATAAACTTTAGGGGGAGTAATTAAAATTTTTTGATCATTTTGTACAGTAGTTTCCTTTCTTGAAAAATATAAAAAAAATCAAAAACAAGTACAAAAATCAGAAAAACTAACTATGTTGGTGCAGAAGCTATACCATAGTATCTCAGTTTTTGCAGACATCTTGAAGCACAAAAGTCCAAGATCAGTCAACACTGGGAAACTTGTATCGCATCTGATGAACAAGTCAATCCAAGCAAGAATTGACAAACCAAGAAACAGACAAAACTTCATAAACAAAAAATCAACAGACTCATCTTCATAACAATCAAATGCAAAAGACACAGCTTCATAAAGATCAAGCATCAAAGCAAAAACAACCAAAACTTCCTACAGTAGAAACATTAAGATTTGACAAGTTCAAAACTTAATACAGGTAAGAGCATTGGTTAATGTGGGTGAAGGTAACCCATGCAAATAACCAATATGGGTAATAGTTCTGAGTCATGAAAACACAAGCAAAAGTACTGCAGATAAGTTAACTCTACCGCATTAGTCTCATTGCAAATATCTACAACAGTTTTCGAGTATGAAAACTAATGCGGCCAACTTTGTTCATCCGCATTTGTTTTCCTTAGCCACATTTCTCAAATATGGTTGAAATCAATACTTAAACTTGGTTGTGTATTTGTATCATCAAAAATTAGAAGTGTGCTCACACTCTTCTATCATCATGTTTCAAGTTCAAGAAATGTGGACAACTTGACAGTTCATCCGCATTTGTTGAATTAAATACGGAACAACAAATGTTCTTCCGCATTTGCTACAGTGATCAAGTGTCTGAACTTAAAACTTCCGCATTTGCTACAGTAAACAAATGCTGACACATTTTACTCTTCTGCATTTGCTACAGTAAACAAATGCTGACTGTTTTAACCATCCGCATATGCTACAGTAGTCGACCGCACTTATTTTTAACACTTGTATAGTTTGAAAAGGACATTAAAAGGACTATTTAAACAGATCATAAGAGTGCATTTAATACTTTTCAAATTTAGGAGACACTATAGTGCCATGAGCGAAAACCTTCCTACTGTTCTTCATACATCATCAAAATCATTAACAACATTCTGATTCCTGTGTTCAACAAACATCATATTGCTTCTATTTCGATTCTAAACCATTGTAGTTTCAAAACAAGGTGATTCTCAGCAAAATCTATGATGTACCCGCCGAACTCATTTTGTACTCAGAACCTTAAAACAAAGAAACAATCTTAAAATCAACCACAAACCAAGGATTGATAGATATATTCAAGCTCAATGACACAAATGATCATGAAAATTAACACAAACAAGTGATTTTCAAAACCCTAAAATTGTCGACTGAACAGGGGATCATCAAAATGAAAATGTTGACTTCAAAACTTACGTTTGAATGTAAAAAGTGATTTGAAACAGAAAATCAACACCAAAATAAAAGATAATTCATAATAAAATTATTCATATATTGCAAAATGAAGTTAGCTTAAATGTCTATGCAACAGTACCCGGGATTTTTTTAACAAACAAAGTCAAAGTTGAAATAATTAGCTTGATTTCACTAATGTAATTAATGACTTAATGGCTAACTCATATGCATCTTGTGTAGAAGCTAATGGCAAACCTCACTTGGAGCAAGGTCCACAATGTTAGTGGATTTCTTGACCCTGAAGTCCCTAAATCAGATGGACTCAGAGACATGATCTTATTCTTATCCACTACAGGGTTCCTCATGCTATCTTAGTGAGACTAGTTATTTATGAGAACTTTATAACATCATTCTAGAGTGCATCTGAAGTTGCAGAGATTGATGGTGTCAAGAATCTATCTGGAAGAATTTCTGTTGATCACACCCTTTCCATCACAGAACAAACTGTGACATAGTGTCTACAGTTTGGTGATGATGCCAACACTCCTCAAGAATTATAAGATGAGGAAATCATGACCTTCTTTGCCAACATTGGCTATGAAGGAGGATATGAAGGAAAGCAGATTGTGAAAGGGTTAGTAGATCTGCAGTGGATATTTTTGATACACATATTCCAGCATTGTCTATCCAAAAGAAAGACAGGATGGAATGACATCCCTGTGACTACATCTTCAGCTATTTGTGCTTTATGCACCAACAGGCCATTCAACATGTCTGCTTATGTATTCAATGGCCTGGTGTCAAACATTCAAGAAGGAAGAAGAGACATGTTTCTTATGCACCCAAGATTCCTTCAATTCCTCATCAATGAAGCATTTCCCCAATCACACCCGTAGGACTTGTAATGAACATTCCTCATTAAAATGCCAACTCCTAAATGTATATAAAGAAGAGGGATCCTAGGAATTTCTACAGTGGGACCTTCATTCCATTACTTCCTTGGATGTTAGAGCAGATCCATCAACAAGAAGAACAAGAGGATATAGTTCCTGATGAGCAAGCTCCAGAAGAAGAAGAACAAGCAGCTCATGATCAACAACATGTTGATGAGCATGCTAAAGAGGAAATGGAGGAACAAAGGCCTGTGTCACCATATGTTGATGTAGGTGGTGATCTTCACTCAGGACCTTCTATTCAAGAAGCTAAAATGGCTTCTCCATTTATTAGATCACCTATTCCGCCTCCACGCATGTTTTAGATCACCATTTGAGACCTCTCCTTGAGACCTCCACGCATGTCAAAGAACCATTTGAGACCTCTCCTTGCTAAAATGGCTTCTCCATTTATTAGATCACCATGGAGGAACAAAGGCCTGTGTCACCATGGCTTCTCCGGCTCACTTTTCCCTACCTCACACTTCTCCAATAGCAGTTGATTCTATAGAGTCTGGTGAATCTACCAGCTCTTCAGATGACTCCAAATCATCTCTAGATAAGGAGGGTCACACTATGAGGATGCCTATAAGACAAGTCCAATCAGAAGCAGGGCCTTCTAAAAGCTATGCTGAATCAAGAATCAATCAAGCTGATGAGAAAGATGAAATGATTATAGAGCTATTGTTGAATGTGCAAAGGATGGAAAAGTTATTGAATAGAAGACCGGTATTATTCAAGACAAAATTTGACCTGGATGAGAAAGAATTAGAGATCAATGATCTAAAAGAAAGACACAAAGTTGAAACAGCAAAGAAAGACAAAGAAATTGATGATCTCAAAGTTGTCCTCCACCAAGCTAAGGAAGAAATCAGTGGGCATGTTGACACTGTAACCATACAGACTATTGCCATGAAAGAACAGGAAAGCTTAACTGAAAGCCAATCTAATCTAATCACTAATCTCAGCAACCAAAATGAGACCTTACTGAAAAGGGTCTCAGGACTAGAGATGTTAATCAAGATAAAAGAGGAGTTGGCTAAGGAGCAAAAAACAAAAGGTGATGAGCAAGAACAAAGAGAAGATGAACCAGAACCAGAACCAGAAATAGAAACAAAGACAGAGACAAGCCTATCCACGGTTGTCTATTCTAGTGAGCAATATGAAGAAACCATTGAGCAAGATGTTGAGCTTGGAGAGCTCATTAAACAACTTGATAGCTACTCTACTCAAGATTTTACTATTGATGATGAGTTTTGGGAGTTTGTAAGGGACCCAAGACCTCTAGTAGAACACTTAGTGGTGATTCCTAGATCTCCAGTACCTTTGGAGAGAGTTGAGTTTGCAGATTGTTCCTGCAGTCACCCTTTCTAAAGAGCAAAAAGAGCTCATCAGAAAATTAAGTGAAGAACTGAAAGAAAAGGAAGAAGCTACTGAAAAGCAAACTGAAGAAACAATTCCAACAACAGTTGAAACATTTGTGCTATCCTCATCCAAATTGTATGTACACACCTACTCAAGAAAGAGGAAGTACTTGTCTGAGAAGGCTAAGGGAAAAAGGCTTGTAGAGGAAGAAGAGCCTGTAAAGAAAAAGCAAAAAGATGATCCAATGAGTTTGGCTACAATAGCTAAATTTCTTCAGGAACATGAAAAGGCTGAGACATAATTATAAAAGATGATTGATATTATTGACTTGGAAGAAGGAGAAATTGAAGGAGGATACCAGGTTGACGAACCTGTGGTGAAGAACAATCATGTGAAGGTTGAAATCTCAGTTAAGGAGATGGTGGAAAAAGCATAAACCGATGACCTGATGATCAATGCCACCGATGACCGATGACCTGATGATCAATGCCATGTTTCTGATCAATCACGGTTATGATGTTGATGAAGATTTTAGGATGAATTATGACTCAATGGTGGAAGAAGTGAGAAAGATGAATGAACTTCTTGACCCAACTCATGTGACGGAATATGAGAGAAAATTAATCAAATCTCCCGTCACATTCACCACCCCAACCACAAGACAGACTGAGACCTCTCAAGCTCCATATCCTGATCCCTACACCATGACTGACATGGAAATAAAGGATTCTCTTTCAAAACAAGGAATAACGAAGAGAAAACTGGGAAATATGAAGACATATTCTCTTAGAGCTGCAATCCTCTAGATCGTCCATGAAAAGAAAGATAGATTGAAAAAGCTGGAAGAGGAGGTTGTAGGAAGAAAGCCCAGGTCCAGACTCACAGCTCAAGACATCCAGCTCCCTAATCAAGACCATGATGTATTGGCACCCATTCTCAACCTGAATCCTGAATGGTTTACTAAACCCTCTCAACTGAAGCTTCAAGAGGGGTTAACCACTTCAGAGATGCTCCAGTGTGTGTCTGCTCCAAAAGAAAAGACTAATGTGAAGATCATTGCCTAGAAGTACGACAGTGACTGGAACATGTTCATGATCAAACAAATCTCAAGGTTAGTGCAATCTTTCACAAAGTACTTTGCTTTTATGAACACCCTGCAGATTCATGATCTTAAAGAGCTTGTTGAACTTAAGCTGATCAATCATCAAGCTATGTACAGGGGCTATGAGTTTGAAGAGATTCTAAAGATATTTAAAAGAACCAAGAACTTCAACTCATTGAAAGCAGTTTGCTTGAGGAAAGACAAAACTTTCCAAAATCCCCTGGACAAGAAGAAAAGAACAAAAAGGACTAAAGAGTTGGTATTTTCGGAGGTGAATGTAAAACCAACTAAATAACTTAAAAGAAAGATGGTGGCTGGCACCCAAACTTCCATCCCAATCTCAAATGTCAACAATGATGAAAAGACATATGAATTGGTGATTGAACGGAAGTGGGGAGGCAAAGAAGGGGTTGAAATTCGTCTGTTCAGTGGATATGAAGTGAGACTACTTGATGAGTCTTACATCCACTACATGTTTTTAAGCACTTCATGGAAATAACCAACAAGCTTGGAGAGGCAGATATGTATTTCTTCCTCAAGTGCATCAAAATCTAAAGATGACTTATGACCAGATCAGGCATAAGAGAGTACAAAGGAAGAAAAAGAAGACTTCTCTTAAACAGGGAAGTATTGTGAAGCTAGAGGTTGATGCTGATGGAACTCTCCTGATTCACAGAGATGGGTTGTCCACTGTTGGTATGTGGGAACCCATATCTCTAAGGATGATGACCATTAAAGCAATTCACACCATGATCCAAATGACTATTCATGTACTGAGTAGAGAAAGGATGAACGAGGCTAGAGACCTCCCTAAGATGATCAAATCCATCTTTAAGCCATCTCTTCCAGACCCAGTTACAGTTCCACTATCACCAGTCCATGCACCTGCTGAACGCCCAACAAAATCTTCTCAATCTCATTCACCATCAAACCCTTGAAGTACGTAGGTTGTATAATCCTTAGGTGGGTATTGTTGGACCCGAAAGGATCATACATGCCAATTAAAGTGATGGGTGATGGTTGTTCTATTGGCAGATTCCGACAAGTCCAAGAAGAAATGCGGGTGAAGAAAAGAAGCTAAGTGTTGGCTATCCGCATTTGTCTATGCGGATGGCCAAGGAACAAATGGTGACAAGTATTTGTTCTTCCGCATACACAAATGCGGACAGTTAGAACAAATGTATGAAGTATTTGTTCATCCGCATTTGTTAATGCAGATACACTGAGGAAATGTTGATAAGTGTTTGCTTATTTGCATTTGTCAATATTGATGACCAAACACTTAATACTGAAGAAGAAACAAGAAATGCTGATGAAGCCAAGGCATCCACATTAGTTAATGCGGATGTTTCACAACTAATGTGGTTGAAGACTTTTGTACTTAGACTAGTATTCTGTATAGTTGTCAGGGTAGTTTAGTCATTTTTGTACAGACTTTATGTCAGCCTATAAATAGAATAGAATATCCATCATATGTAAGTTTTTTATTGTGATATAGTATTAGGGTAAGATGATGAGAGCTCCAGGTCTATACTCACGCATAACCGAGGAGATGATCATCAAAGCGTGCCGGTGAAACTTCAGGTCTAGACTCACGTATAATAGAGATCTTCCACCACTCGAGGTCAATCTTCACACATAGCAAAGGAGATAAGAACGATAAATTATTAATTAATATGCATTCTGACAGAGTCACAAGTGACTCAAAACAGAGGCTTTTCTGAAGAACATAACGACAAGCAGTTTGCTTTTGCTAACTAGGTGCTCAATTCAGGGTTCGGGCGAGGGAGATTTGGGATTTTAGGAGGATTAGAACAGAGATTTGAAACTCTCAACCAATTTTTGACAAGGATTTTGCATCTTTATGCAGACCAAGATGTCATGGGAATGATCCTTATCACCAAACTCTTGAACTTTTAGTTTGGCCGTATGATCATCATTTACTTTGTTTTTTGGGCTGAGTCTACCATGCATATCCCATCATAGATCCATTTGACCTCCTTCAAACTCTTTTCTTTCAAATTCATGGGATACCTAAAAAACCGAAAGTTGAAAAACTTAAAGTTTAATCTTTATTCTCCCCCAAAATTTCTATTTATCTACACGGTAATAGAAATTTTTGTTTTTCATCTGAAATATTAAAAGTAACAAAGATATTAATCATAAGAACGAATATGGGATACCAGAAGTTGTTGAAAAGAGTTTATAAACATAAGATGAAAAAGATAAAAAAATTATTTACAACTAACTATACATTTTATTATGAGAAGAGTTTTTCAAAAAGATATTAAACCCAACATTGAGATCAGTTCATAAAAACGAGGTTTATTAAATGTTTTTGTGAAAAGATCCGTTCTTTGATATTTAGTGTTGATTGGAATAATATCTATAAATCCCTTTTCCTAAGCATCTCGGATTGCATGATTCCTTGTTTCAATATGCTTGGTACGAGTATGATGAATTGGATTTTTGGCAATTCCAATAGCATCTTCACTATCACAGAAGAGTGGTGTATGAAGGAATTTGATGCCATAATCCATCATCTGGTGTTGGATCCAAAGCACTTGGCAGCAGCAACTAGATGCAACAACGTATTCAACTTTACCTGTAGATAAATATACAACTGTCTGCTTTTTGCTTTGCCATAAAACAAGACAATCCCCTAGATATTGGCATCCACCGGTGACAGATTTCCTATTCACCTTGCAACCTCCGTGATCATTGTCAGAATAAGCATGCAAATCAAAGTTTCCTCCTTTTGGATACCAAAGATCCAAATGAGAGAACCCTTTAAGATATCAAAAGATACGTTTAACAGCCTTTTCATGAGATTCCTTCGGATTTGCTTGATAACGGGCACAGTAACACACGACGAATGTAATATCCAGATGACTCGCAGTGAGATACATGAGGGATCCAATCATGGAGCAATAAACAATGAGTATCCACGGATTTCCCATTATTATCAGGAGTTAAGCATGTTTGTGCAGTGAAAGGCCTGAGTTCTTGAGAAGCATCATCCATCTTGAACCTCTAGAGAATCTCCAAAACGTACTTTTCTTGATGAATTAGAATACCATCAGGCTTTTGCTCAACTTGCAATCCCAAGAAAAAGCACAACTCCCCCAGCATGCTTATTTCAAAGCGATCCTTCATTACTTCTTCAAACTCTCTACACAGTTTATCATTTGTTGACCTAAAAATGATATCATCCACATACACTTGAACGATCAGCATTTCACTATCAACTTCCTTCTTGAATAGTGTCATATCTATAGTTCCATGAGAGAAACCCTTGCTGAGCAAATATTGTGTCAAAGTTTCATACCAGATGCAAGGAGCTTGATGTAATCCATACAAGGATTTATCAAGTTTATAAACTTTGTCTGGAAAATCCGGATGCTCAAAACCTAGTGGCTGACAGACATAAATCTCCTCATCAATGTTCCCATAAAGAAATGCACACTTTACGTCCACTTGATAGACTTTAAAGTCCTTATGAGCAGCGTGAGCAAGAAAGATTCTCAAGGCTTCAATGCGAGCAACAGGAGCAAACACTTTGGTGTAGTAACTCCCTCCTCCTGAGCAAATCCTTGAACAACCAACCTTGATTTGTTTCTTATTACCACCCCTCGGTCATGTGGTTTGTTCCGGTATACCCATTTGGTACCGATGGGAACCTTATTTGGAGGAAGATCAAATAATTTCCAAACTTTCAGTTTCCTGAATTGTAAAAGCTCCATTTACATAGATTCAACCCAACTTGGTCTTGAAGTGTTGCAGAGACATTTTTGGGAACGATCTGAGATAAGAAACATGCATAAAGATATTCATTTATCAATCTAGATTGACTCATGTCCTCACACCATCTGTAATAGAACCAATGATATAATCATGTGGATGGTCTTTTAATGTCTTAAAATTGGTATTCAGGGTTAAAGGATTGGAATAGGATGAGGATTTGGTATGTGATGGTTGGGAAGGTGAGGATGGTTGTGATAAAGGAGTTGGTTGTAGGGAAGGTGTGGGTGGGACATCAAATGGAGGTGGAGGTGGAGGGTCAATTGGAGGATCTGGTTGGGGTTTAGGTTGTGGAGGTGGTTGGGGTTTAGGTTGTGGAGGTGGTTGGGGTTTAGGTTGTGGAGGTGGTTGTGGTTGAGGTTCTAGATCAAGTGGAGGAATGATTTGAATAGGGGTTTGAGGGGTAACATCATCGTCAAATATTGGAAGATTGAATGATTTGAAGACAATATTAGAGTCATAAAACCAATCTGGGTCTGATCCCATGTTAGGTGAATTTAACTTTTGCCAATCAACATAGAAAGACTCCTGCACAATGCGCGTCCTTTATTGTACACCCTATACACCTTTTATGAGGAGGAATAGCCAACAAAGAAGCATTCATCTGAAACAGCACCAAACTTTGACTTTTGAGCTTGAGTATTCAGCAAAGTACATGAGCAGCCAAACAAACGAAAGAAGTCAATCAAGGGCTTCCTTTTATGAAGAAGCTCATATGAACTCTTCATGTTGTCTTTCACGATAAGAACCCTGTTCAGTACATAGGATGCACAATTGACTGCTTTGGCCCAAAATATAATTGGATGTTTTGACTCAATTAGCATAGTTCTTGCTGCTTCAATAAGGGTCCGATTCTTCCTTTAAGCAACACCATTTTGCTGAGGTGTCCTGGCAGCACTGAACTGTTTGAGAATACCTTTGCTCGCACATAAAGAGTCAAAGATGTGATTCCTGAATTCAGTTCTGTTGTCACTTCTGATGGCCATGGCCTTCCTTTAGTTGATGGTTTCAAATGAGAGGATCAACTTCTACAACTATTCTACGGTGTCTCCTTAATGAGCTAGAAATCTTACCCATGAGTATCTTGAGTAATCATCTGTAACAACCAGACAATAAGATTTCTTAGTAATAGATTTAACATTGATAGGAACAAATAAGTCCTAGAGGGGATTTGAAATTGAATTTGCAAGCTGAAGCTTGTGTGGCTTTTTATGCTGCTTTCCTTGAGCACAGGCCATGCACTTTTCTACCACTAAGAAATCCTTAAGTGGTAGTCCCCTCACAAGATTGTTTTTAACCAACTTATTTATGTTTTTAAAATTAACATGTCCTAATCTTTTATGCCACAAAAAGGATTCAAATGATGAAGCTTTTGACAGGAGCCAGGTCACTGTGGAGGTTGATTCTTTTGATCCCATATCTAGCAGATAGGTATCATTCTTTCTTGGAGCGCGCATGATCACAATATCCTTTGGAACAGTGAACTCTAGTTTCAAGAACATGCATTCATTGGACATAGATAAAACTGGAATGTTTTTATCACAAATTTGTGATACACTTAATAGGTTGAATGTGAGTTTGGGAACATAGTTCACTTTCTCCAAAGTTAAAGAACCATTTGAGACCTCTCCTTGCTCAATCATCTTTCCACCTTTCTTCTCTCCGTCAAAGGCCACATATCCTCCATTTATTATTCAATAATTGGTGAGTAGGTCCTTCAACCCTGTCATATGTCGGGAACATCCGCTATCAACGTGCCAAAAACTGTTGATAGTTTTTTTGAATGATCTTGGCATTTGAACAAAAGAATTATTAAGATTTAGAAATCGGGACCAAAGTTTGGACAAACTTAGGTCTTGTAACAAAAGACTTTTTACAAAAGAAATTATTTACAAGGTGATTTAATCTTCTTCCTAAAGAACTATTATGTATAGTTTTAACAACATGCTTAGGATAGTGTTTGATTACATGATCATCCTTCCCACATTTAAAACAATGGGATTTTACACCTTTTGTTTTATAAGTTAAAACTGGAGCTTGATCAATTAAAATTTCTTCCTCGCATTCACACACATATGAATCAGAATTGCTGCAAGAATCAGATACTTGTTTTAACGTTTCTTTTGTGACCTTAATTTTTGCAGATTCTGATTTATTTACATGAATAGTTTGATGGAATTG
>BJCN01052297.1:0-10026 GCA_018326445.1 Flaveria brownii | reverse complement strand
AACCGAGTTGTACAGTGAAGGATTCTGAGCGTAGGATCCTTTCTTAGACTTGTATTTTAGCCGTAGTTCTTCCTCCCTTAACTTTAAAATGAAATCATTTATGTCTAATGTGGCAAGAGTGTCATTTTGTCTCAGATTAGACACAAATGGATCCCATTTGTCTGGCAGACCATCAGCAAAACTAGAAACTTTGTCTTCCATAGAGGTGGTCACACCATGAGTATGTAGTTCACTCATCAGATGATAGAACCAATCAATGATATCATCTAAGCTCTCATTTCCAATTGGTTAGAATTTATCAAACTCCTTCTTGAGAGCTTTAGCCTTTAGCGCCTTTAGGGTTGCATTACCATCATATCTCTTTTCTAACGCCTCCCACAGCTTCTTCGACTGCTTGTTTTCAGAGAATTGATGAAATATGTATCTAGGTATCGATTGGGTCAATAGTGTATACGCTTTCTTTTCAGCATTATGTAGAACTTTCTGAGCTTCATTCATACCCCCTAAGGTCAACTTCACCCCATTAGCACTGACTGGTACAATATAACAAGTCTCTATAGATGTCCAAAGATTGGGGTTAACTCCATTCAAGTAGATCTCAAACCGCTGTTTCCACTGAGGATACTCATCCAACGTCAACAACTTCGACGGTTTGTTTTGATTCCCAATCTCATTCTCCGGAAGAAGAAGATTCTGGATACGAGAGTCTTTACCGGTAGTAAAAGCAGCAAAGTGGTCTTCCATTGCTTAAAACTTGACACACTTGAGACAGGACAGATTCAATCGTGCGATTGAGTAAGGCGACTAGATCAATCGTGCGATTGACGGATGCAAATAACTTCAATCATGCGATTGGATTCAGTCGTGCGAATGAAGAGTACGACTGAGGTCAACCGACTGGAATAGCTTAACCGTGCGAATAAACTGTGCGAATGAGTTCAGTCATGCGATTGAACTATGCGAATGAGATTCAGTCATGCGATTGAGCTAATCGTGCGACTGAGGCTGCTGTTGCGGGAAAAAATCGAATTTTTAACACTTTGACACAAAAATACGAATTTTCACGAACCCTAATCTGTCGTATGGTAAAAAGTCAAAACTTTAACACAAACACTCGTCAAAAACACGTTTTTGAAGCAAAAAGTGGATCTTTTGATTGAAAACGTTTAGTTTAACACCAAAGCTAATTGAATCCACGCAAAATCACGAGCCTATGCTCTGATACCACTTGTTAGGACCATTTTCGTACGGAGTACTAACTGATTCCGCATGAGACCAGATCAAATAACACGGAATTCTATTTGATTGGTGATCCAATCAGTAAGAATGAACAACCTGATCGATCTAACGTTGAAACAAACGTTAAGAACGAGTTGAAATCGATCAGGAAGGAACTATGAACTTGGATGGACGACTTGGGACGCTCTGGATGGCTAGGGTATGAAAGTAGTGTTTTGTTTTTCCGCAAATTATATGGTATTTATAGGTTTTCATTGTCCATTCATACAGCTGAACCATTAGCATGGTTCAGTCGTGTGACTGACTCATGCGTCTGACTCATATGCACGACTGAAGGTTCAGTCGTGCGACTGAGTCAATCTTATGTCTTAGTCATACGACTGATCCAGTCTCCTGGTTCAGTCATGCGACTGGTCCATAAGTATGGTTCATTCGTGCGTATGGTCCATAAGTATGGTCCATTAGCATGAATAACCACTTGACTAAGTTGGACACATTTCTGAATCATTTTTGACTCATGACTATGTACAACAACCTCAAACCTATATATAATGTTCATTAATATAAGTATTACCAATTACAATATGAATATGATATAAATAAAGACAATTCAACAACAAAACTCAAATCATATTTCATTAAACATTATCATTACATATGTGTAAGAAATGAAAAACATTTACATTGAAGAACATAAACTAGGTATAATGTATCAACAATTTCAACCTTTATGGATACACTAACAGTGATTACAGTGGTTGCAATATTAACAAGAAATCCACATAAGAAGGATGCCAATTTCTTGGTGGAAGGATCATCTCTTGGCAATGTAAGAAGCAATCATGTGTCTCTACATCAACTGCTGAAGTTGAATACATTGCTCCTGTAAGTTATTGTGCTCAACTGTTATGGATTCAGAATCAGATGTTAAACTATGGTTTTAACTTCATGGAGACTCCTATCTATATAGACAACAAGAGTGCTATTTCTATCACAGAAAATCAAGTCAAGCATTCCAAGACAAAGCATATTGACATCAGGTATCATTCCATTTGAGATATAAATGAGAAAAACTTGATCAAACTGGTTAAAGTTGATTCAAATGAACAATATGCTGACTTGTTCACTAAAGCCTTTGATGAAAAAAGATTTAATTATTTAATTACAGCTATTGGGATAATCAACATTGACTAGTCATTCTTCTTTGAAAATCTTTTGAAAATATGTCATGTCTAAGTTGTCTATTTACAATCTAATCCCTATTACAAAAGGTTTTCTCCGAAATTTTCTGAATGTAAATTCTTCCAAAGAGAAATTTACCCTCGGAAGAAATCCTTACGCTTCTTCCACATGAAAACTCCTCTGAACAAGTATTGTCTTGCGAAGAGTTTTAAGCCTCGAAAGATTATGTGATCATAGATCAAATTTCCTTCCGAAGGTCACTAACTTTTTCTCTTGGAAGAACACTTTACTCTCGGAAGCATATTAGTCCATTCAAAATATATTTTGCTTCGGAAGCAAAAGTGGCTTCGGAAGATAATCAGGAAAGAGAAACTCAAATGTTCTCTTGGAAGCAATTTTACTTCGGAAGAAAACTTTACTGTGTAACGGAAATCTTTGGGCCCACTCTGTAAAAAGTAAGATTTTATGGAAGATTGTCAGAATATTCTTAATGACTTATCCTTACCGCCCCTGTCAAATCAAGCTGCATATTGTCACTTCACTTTATCGGTTTGATATTTTACCCCACATTTAAAAGCTTCCGACTTTCTTTTCTACTTTATTTCCCGATGTAAAAGCCCTAGATACCCATTTCCATTACCTTCTTCAAATTCAAGTTCTCTCCTTCAAACAGTACATTCGAACAATGGCTCTAAACCATCAAGACAATCAAGTAGCCATCCTTGACTCTTCAACGGATGTCGATTTTGCTCCAATCATCTAATTCTTAACCCAATCTGCATAACTTCCCAATCTAACGGTTAACCCCACCATCTATTCAAAACATATGGCCGAATTCTGGGCCAATGGTCAAAATGAAATACTTAACAATGAAAGGGTTATCCGGTCTAGATTCTACGGACAAGAAATTATTTTCAGTGAAACCATCATAAGGGAGCATCTAGAACTCCATGATGCAGGAGCCCCCACTGAGTTCCCCAAACCCGATTTAGAAGACAGTTACACCAAAATGTGGTAAGAAGGAGATGTGAGTAAGTCTACAGTCTATAAATTCAACTTCTCTTACAACTGGAAGTACTTGCTGCACATCATACTACATAGCCTGTCAAACAAATCAAGGGGTTAGGATCAAATTCCTTATGAATTAGGCTACCTTATCCATGGGTTGGTAAAGGGCCTAAGATTCAACTACTCTAGATTTGAGTTGAATAAATTGAGAGGTAATCTTATCAGGAATATATTTTACATGTATCCCAGTTTTATTCAGCACATAATCAATTATGAGCTGGATCAGGGCAAACTAGAATATGCAAATGTTCTAGTAGTTCCTCAAATGAGGTCGAGTATCTTTAAAATGATGAAGAAGGTATCCACCAACTTCACTGGAAGGTTCACTCATCTACTTCCAAGTATGCTTGAACCAATGTCTCCTGGTGACATCTCTGCAGACCAAGCAGGTGATGAACCCACACCAGATACCACCACTTCACAGCCAACTACTTCTTCCCACCATATCCAATTCACTTATCAAAGACGCCCCAAATGAACCCTTGTTCAATCTACTCTGAGTGAACAAGTCCCATCAGTTCATACCAAAAAGGCTAGAGTGGAACACATGGCTCCCACTCAGCCAGATGTCCAACCATCCTCTACAATTGACCTTAATTTCAGTGTTGAGTCTCCTCAGTCTTAACCTGATGAGCCCATTACCCAAACCTTAAGCCCTCAGGGTGAGTCCCAACACTCCCCTAAGCAGCCAAAAAGGGACAGCCACATTACTGGGCCAATGACATTAGATGTTGACCAAGGTCCCGGGCCATTAGGAATAACCACTATATCCTTCACTAACCTATTAACCCAATCTGATGAGGATCTCATGTTTCCTCAAGGCCATGATGTTAATCTACCACACCACTCTCCAGATCAACTGAGCCCTAGGGAAACTCTGATTTCTAGCCCTCATCAGTTAGGCCAAACTGAGGTGAGTCCCACAGGTGTGGAGGGGACTCATGTAGGCTAAGCTATCACTACTGAGTGTCTCATTAACCTCTAAGGACAGTGGTAACATTGTTTAGACTGAGTCTATGACAACCTTGCCAATTGATATCTCTGAAAGAGATATCAGTTTGCAAGGGAAACCAGGGTGCCAAGAAACCACATCTGGTGATGAGTCTGAGCATACAAGGTATGTTATCTCATATCCCCGTGATTCTTTAAAAGAAGATGAGGGAAGTCTGTAACTATCCATTTAGTACCTGCTTTCTAAAGTCTCAAATCTTGAATTCAAGGTTAGGACTTTGGAAAACATGTCTACCACTCAGCAACTTGAGATTGAAAATCTTAAGGCCAAACTAGTCGAGACACAGGTTGAGAAGCCTATTAGGCATGTACCTGTTTAGGTCTCTTTAAGTTCTTCCTCTACCTTATCTACTTCTCAAGATGATGCTACCAAAAAAGGGGGAGAATGTATAGAGTCAAAGCCATGAGGATCTTACCTTGGCCATCTTAACCCCATCTTCAAGTTACCCTACACTACAATACTCCACAACCATCTTCCCTCAGCCACCTCATATAGCAGTTCAAGTAGACCCCAGGATGCTTATTGATCTTCAGAAATTCTTTACCAGATTTCTAATAATCTCATCACTTAACAACCCTCACCTGATGTTGCCATAGCATACTTTGGAGCTGAAGAACTTCAAAGGTTGAGTGCACCACCTACCATTGAGAAAAAAGTTGGTCAACCTAAGGTCCCTATTAAACCTAGATTGACTTCAAGGGGGAAATAAGGACTGATGGCCCAACAACTAACTTAGTTGGGATAGATGGTGTCATATCGGTCTCTTCCAAAGTAGAGATTCAAGTTGCGGAAGAGATATCAGTCTCTTCTGAAGTAGAAATTCAAGCTACGGAAAGGACTGTTGAACTATCATCATTGTCTGATGATCTGCTTCTCATAGAGACTTTCCTTGATTTAGCCTATAAGGTTAACAGTGAAGAGTTTCTTAAGACTCATCTCTCTCAACAAACACCACAAGATCAACCCCAATCTCCCCAACCTGAATCTTCAAAACCAGAATCTCCAAATGTAGCATCTTCCTATGATCACAAAGGAAAAAGGAAGATGACTGCTGAAGAGCTTCTTAAAGAAGAAAGGTTGGAAAAGCTGAAAAGGAAAGGTAGACTTGACACTGGGAAACTGTTGGCTGCATACAGCAAAGCAGCAACAATAACTCAAGAGTTTATCAAGAACAGGAAGAGATTAGAAGTGATAGACAGGCTCATCAACTTAGGAGTGTCTAATGAAGAAATACTTTTAGTCTCATTTGATGAACTTGTGAAGCTGGAGCAGGCAACCTTGCTATAAAAGGAGAAAGAGGAAGCAACAAGGTTAGCCAAAATGAGAAGAAGAGGAAGATGATAGAAGAGGCTGAGCAAAAGAAGAGGAAGGAGAGGATAGCCTTCCTATGCTCTAGGGACTATTCTTAGGAGGATCTAAATTCTCATGAAAATGAGACGATCTTGTTACTCTTTAACAAAGAGAAAGATCAGATCAACAAGGAGAGGAAGAAAGCTGCCAGAAAGAAGGTGAAGAAGAAAAAAAGAAGGAGAAGGAGGCCAAACTTGCACCTGCCAATAATGTAAGAGACAAAGCCTGGATAAAGGCTTATCTTAGGGCCCATAGCTTTACGGTAGGCAAGTATGTCCCATGTCTGAAAAGACCCTACAGCGACATTCAGTGACATCAAAGCTGGCATTCGCTTAGGAAGAAGGAAGGAGGTTTCTCAAACCAGAGATATACAGAGGATGGTACTTAAACCAACACCCAAACCACAACTAACAATACTTGAGCCTACACCTCTTCCCTTCCTATCAAAATTGAACCCACTACTGATCCTTACACCCTTGAACCTACACCATCAGCCTTAACCTTACCCTCATCCACTGCTTCTCAACAACCACCACCACTACTCATCCTAAAACCCGAAACACAACCCAAAACCCAACCATTACCCAAGCCATTCTCTGAACCATCCAAACCTCTGGCCTTAGAGGAATTCAGGGAGATCAAAAGGAAGCTCACTAACTACTCAACCCTGAGCGATATCTCTTATGAGGAAAGGACCATAATACTGAAATACATTGATGGCTCTTCATGTTCCCTCATAAGAGATGCATTCCTAGATCTGCCTCAAGGAACACTAAACCAATCTCTTCAACTCTTAGCTACAAACTTGACTTCTCTCAATGAAGAAGAGAAGAAGCTAAGAAGAAGATTGGTAACCCTACTAGGCACCACGAAAGGGGACAGGTTGCCAAACATGCCCCTCATTCCTAGGAAGAAAATTGTCCAGTGGTGGTTTGATGAACCTTCTCACAACTTTGTTGTGGAAAGGGAGAATAGTGAAGTCAACAGGCTAGATGCTTCATCTCTGCTACACTTAAGCAGATTTGATATTGCTAAGGTAGCAGAGAAACTATTCTCCAATCCCTCCAACTCTTAAGTAGTTACTCACATAAGAAACCACTTAGACAACCTTCATCAAACTGAGCTAACCAAAAGGTAAGAACTGAAAACGAGTTAAAGTTGAGAAGAAGGGGATGAAGTTTTGGTAGCGTCAGCCTAGGGGGAGTTTGTTGGATCAAATGAGGCTGGTGCAACCAAAACTACACTTAGAATATTTTGAATGCAATTGAGCAAAGGCTTCCAAAGACCAAGATGCTCTTCCGAAGCAATATTGAAGATCTTCCGAATCTTAAGGATAAAGAACTTTTGAAGGAAGAACTCAGTCTTCCGAGACTAGATAGTTCTCCTTCCGAAGTACAACACTTGGAAGACTCAAGACAAAGTTTTCCGAAGGACAAATTCATGAAGACTTACCAAAGTCTCAGAAGAAGTTATCTCTTTCTAAGTATAAATGGTTTCGGAAGAACTTATTCTTCCGAAGCCATTTTACCTTTGGAAGAACTAACTATGGACCAGTGGACATAAGTATGGCCTGACTGACAAGTTCGATATACTGCATGGTGTTTTCCCACGCCCATTTAGTTGACCATACTTTATTCACTATTCACCTTTATCAGTTAGTATAGTTACCAACTTTAGTAGGTAACAAAAGTCATGGACCTGTCATGACTACCTAATCTAGGATAGTATTTAATCTTAGATACCTTACTTCTAGTAATATAGTATTTGTTTAGATGTAAGTTCCAGTTGATTTTCTAAGTATAACCGGCTGTAGACAGTGGTATATATAGTTTCTCAATATAACTCATTATAAATAATGCTTTGTAAGAGTCTTGTAATACTAAGTTGAGAAGTAATATATACAAATATCTTGAAAAACCATTTCTTGTATTCTTTAACTTAGTATATTGTTATCAACTTAGTTAGAGATTCTGCATCATCAAACGAGTGAGACTTAGTGAGTTTGTGAGAAAAATATTGTGTTGAAAGACTAACACCGATCATGTAGTCTTCTAAAATTAACGGTATGTTAAAATGGAACCCGATCAACTTTCTTTCTAACCTTAATTTATATTTTCAGAAATCATATGTTAAAAGGATGCAAAAGTATTACCTACATCACTAGGGACTTGGTGGTTGTTCCGTAAGTTAGTCGTTACAGCTTTTCTTTTCATTACAGAGGTCGGTTTACGATAACTCCATGTTGGCTCATATTTATAAACAATAACAGAACTACTTAAACCTATATCTTTAACCACACCACATAACTCATCACAGTTACATAAGTGTAGTTTCAATTAGAATGATAGCCATAATTTCCTAATTTATCCCCAAAAGTCTCAAATACTTTCCATTGTATTTAAAGTTATTATTTTAAAAATCTTAAAAACTTGGTTACCTTAAAGCAACTAATTTTTTTCTCAAATCAAAAGCAAATCTTATAGTCAATCACTAAGGTTTTTGAGTGGGCTCGGTGGGTCCACGAACAGATACTCGATTCTTACTAACACTATATTACCGCATAACATGTACACTTGCCTTTTCAGTTTGTAGTTTAGTATAAGAAAACCAATTATAACTAATTTTTTGCGTAAAACCTTTATCAAATATATATTAATTGCACACATCGTGGCTCTAAGTCACTCCTTTCAAACTTACCTTTCATTTCTTTCTTAAAGCTTGTTATGTCTTTTATTGAGTTTCTTGTTACTATAGTAGTAGTTCTAAAAGTTATCTTGTAAACTCCTTATTCTTGTGGATACCTTTTGAATCTAATTTCCATTAGTGTTGTCTTTTCTAAGGTTTTATGCTCTTTGTGTTTGCTTTAAACCATATTGAGTTTTCTTTAACATGTAGACTAGCTTTTCCTTTTTCCCTTTCTTCATAAAACCATATGGTTATGTTATATATACATCTTCCTATAGTTTACCATGTAAGAACGCTAATTTTATATCTAAATTATATATCAGCCATCCTTCTTGTACTACTATTGCAAGTAGTAATCTTATTGTTTCTATTATTGCAACATGTGTGAATACTTTATTATCGTCTATTCTTTCTTTTATACATAACTTTGTTCTACTAACCTTGTCATGTGCTTGGTGGTTTCTTCATATGTATTATTCTTGACCCTTGTAGACCCATTTTTAACCTTTTTGTTTCTAATTTGTAGGAAGTGTTGTAAGAATCCAAGTACTTTTCCATTTTTTCTTACTTTTCTGCTTTTATCCATTTAGGGTATTAACGTTCTTCGTCATAGTTAGTAGGTTCTTCATCATATGCTAGGTATAATTGTTCATATTCTTCTAGTTTGAGAGATCTAGTTTCTTTATAGATATTGCTTACTGATCTAGGTATTTGTACTAGACTATTTTATGAACTTGGTGAGATATCAATTTCTTGAATACTTGAGGGTAATTCTTTGGTTTCTTTATCATCTGTAGGTATTTCTTGAATTGTTATTGGAGATCTTGTAGCTATAATTAAAGTTACCATATCTATAAATATTGGTTATTGATGATCTTAAGTATCCTCACTTTTATTGTCCTGGTTTTGATTATTTTGATTGTTTTGATCTCTAAGTTTTAAAAAGCTTTTCCATGTAGGTCAATTATCACTTACTTACTCTATGTAGGTACCCTAATTTCATGATTCGTTCTTAATAAATAAGACTTATCTGCTTATGAAATTTTTGTATCATATGATTTATAGGCTTTTGTTTCATTTTCATTTCTTAAATGTATTATTTTCTTGCTTCTATCTTCTAGCTTCTTGAAATGAGGGGTTGGTGTCTTCATGTACGTAATGCATCAAAAAACCTTAATATGCTTTATACTGTAAGGTTTACCTTTTAATACTTCATAGGGTGTAATTCCTTTTAGTGTTTTAGCTGAAACACAATTTAGTAAGTATATTGCTTGTCTTGTTGCTTCTGCCTATAGGTTTTATGGTATATTCATAGCTTTTAACATGCTTCTTGTATGATCATTACTAAATGGTTTTTTTATTCTAGTACACCATTTTGCTTAGGTGCGTAAGGAGCTATGAATTGTCTTAGGATTCCTTCCTTTTTGTCACATCCCGGCGGAAGCGTGAAATGCGGTTCGGGTGTGACTTGCTTTATCAGAGTACATTAA
>BJCN01052290.1:0-12900 GCA_018326445.1 Flaveria brownii | reverse complement strand
TCCCCGAAGTAGAAGGACTCAGAGACATGATGAGATTCTTATCTACCACTAGCGTTGCTCATTCCATTACAGTGAGACCTGTTATATATGAGAACTTCATAAAATAATTCTAGAGTAATGCTGAAGTAACAGAGATTAAAGGTGTCAAAACCTTATCAGGAAGAATCATTGATAATCATTCCATTTCCATCACTAAACAAACTGTGAGACGGTGTCTATAGATTGGTGATGATGCTAATACTCCTTAGGAACTTGAAGATGAGGAAATAATGAACTTCATTGCCAACATTGGGTATGAAGGAGGATATGAAGGAAAGAAAATAGTAAAAGGGTTGGTGGATCTATAATGGAGGTTTTTGATACATATGTTCCAACACTGTCTATCCAAAAGAAAGACAGACTAGAATGATATCCCTGTCACAGCTGCATCTGCTATCTGTGCTTTGTGCCCAAATAGGCCATTCAACATGTCAGCCTATGTATTTAATGGCCTGGTTTCTAACATTCAAGAAGGAAGGAGACACATGTTTCTTATGTACCTAAGGTTCTTGCAGTGATTCATCAATGAAGTCTTTCCTCAATTGACACCTGTAGGACCTGTGATGGATGTTCCCCATTATAATGCTAAGTCCTATATGTACATCAAGAAAAGAGATCCCAGGAACTAATATAGTGGGACCTTCTTTCCTTTGCTTCCTTAAATGTTATAGCAGATTAACCTAGAAGAAACTATAGATGAATAAGAAGATGTAGCTCTAGCTGATGAAGAAGAAGAACAAGCTGCTCCTGATCAACATGTTGATGAGCATGCTAAAGAAGATCAAGAAGAACAAAGAACAGTCTCACCACAGGTTTATGTAGGTGGTGATATTCACACTAGGCCTTCTGTTCAAGAAGCTGATATTAATCACCTTTCAAACCATCTCCAATTCATTCTCCTCCAATGTCTCCAGCTCACTTTTCTCTATTCCGCTCTCCTCCAGCTGCTGCAGAACCTGTTAAGTCTAATGAATCTACTAGCTCTTCAGATGAATCCAAGTCATCTCTAGATGAGGAGGATCGTATCATCAGAATGCCTATAATACAAGCTCAATCTGAGGTAGTTGCTTCTGAGAGTTATGTTGAATCAGGTATTAACAGACCTGATGACAAGGATGAGATGATCACAGAACTATTGATGAAGATTGCAAAAATGGAAAAGTTGCTTGATAGAAAATCTAGTACTATTCAAGACAGACTTCTAGAGTTGGATGAGAAAGAAAAGGAAATCTAGGAACTAAAAGAAAAACATAAGTCTGAGAAGAATGAAAGAGATAAAGAACTAGGCAAACTCAAGGCTAAAGTCAAACAAGCAAGAGTTGAAATTAGTGGGCATGTTGATACTCTCAATATACAGACACTTGCCATGGGGGAACAAGAGAACTAGATCGAAGTTCAATCTGATATCATTGTTGATCTTAACAGACAAAATAAGACTTTAACCAAAAGAGTCTCAGAATCGGAAATGTTAATAAATATCAAAGAAGAGTTAGCCTAGGAACAAGAAATCAAAGATGATGAACCTGAAAAGGAGAATGAGCCAAGTCTAGCTATGGTTGTGTATTCAAGTTAATAATCTAAAGAAACCAATAAGCAAGAATATGAATTTAGAGACTTGATCAAAGAGCTTGATAGCTATTATGTTGGAGAATTCATAACTGATTTTGTGAAAGACCCAAAAACTTTAGTAGAACACATAATGGTGATTCCTCAATCTCTGATACCATTGGAGAAAGATTGGAGCTTGATGATTGTTCCTACAATCACCTTATCTGATGAGCAGAAAGAACTCATCAGAAGAATATGTGAAGAAATCAAAGAGAAGGATGAAACTATTAAGAAACAAGAAGAAGAACAAACACAATAACAAGGTGAAATTCTCTATACCATCCTCATCCAGACTACTTATGCACACATATTCAAGGAAGAGAAAGTACCTGTATGAAAAGGCTAAGGGTAAACAATCTGTTGAGGAAGAGGAACATGTGAAAAAGAAACAAAAGGATAATCCAAGAAGTTTAGTTGCTATAGCTGACTTTCTTGAAGAACATGAAAAGGCTGAGGAACAACTCAAGAAGATGATTGACGTCATAGATTTGGAAGAGGGGGAGATTGAAGGAGGATATCAAGTTGATGAACCTGTGATCAAAGACAGTCCGATGAAAGTAGAATCTTCAGTGGAGGAAATGGTGGAGAAAGCACAAACAGATGACCTGATGATCAAGGCGATATTCTTAATCAATCATGGTTATGATGCAGATGAAGTGTTTGGGATGACTTATGAGGCTATGGTGGAAGAAGTAAACAAGATGAATCTGTTTCTGGATCCTACCTATGTGACTAAGTATGAAAGAAAAACAGTCAAGTCTCCAGTCACATTCACTGCTCCTGCTACTCAACTGTTTGAAGCTCTTAAAGCTCAATATCCTGATCTCTATAACATGACTGATAGGGAAATAGAGGATTATCTCTCCAAACAAGGATACACCAAAATAAAACTGGGTAACATAAAGACAAACTCACTCACAGGTGCAACCCTCCAAATGATCAGTGAAAAGAAAGAAAGAATGAAGAAGTTAAAAGAGGAGGTTATGAGGAGAAAACTTAGATCACGAGTGCCTGCTCAAGATGACCAGCTCACTTCCAAAGACCATGATGTCTTGGCACCCATATTCAACAGGAATCCGGAGTGGTTTATTAGACCTTCTTAATTGAAATTATAAGAGGGGTTAACCACATCAGAAATGATTCAGGGTGTTTCTGCCCCAGAGCGAAATATAGATGTCAAAATCATTGCCTGGAAGTATGATAGTGATTAGAACGTGTTCATGATCAAAAGAATCTCAGGGTTGGTTCAATTTTTCATAGAGTACTCTGCTCTAGTGAACTCCCTACGGATTCATGATCTAAAAGAATTGGCAGATCTTGAATTAATCAATCATAAAGCCATGCATAGGGGATATGAGTTTGAAGAGATTTTAAAGATCTTCAAAAGATCCAAGAAGTTTGAGTCTCTCAAAGTAATCTATTTAAGGAAAGACAACTTTGTAAAATCCCATTGACAAGAAAAGAAAAACCTAAGGGAATGAAGAGTTGGTATTTCCTGGATTGAATGTAAAACCAACAGACTCATTGAAGAGAAAGATGGTAGTTGTCACCCATTCTTCAATACCAATTTCTTATGTGTTCTATGATGAAAAGACATGTATTGGTAATTGAAAGAAGGTGGGAAGGAAAGGAAGGGGCTAAAATCCAATTGTTTAGTGGGTATGAGGTCAGACTGCTTGACGAGTCCTATATCCACTACATCTTGACAAGACACTTAGGGAAATCAACAACAAGCTTGGAAAGGTTGACATGTACTTCTTCCTGAAGTGTATCAAGATTTTGAAGATGGCTTATGATAGGATAAACCTCAAAAGAGAATAAAGAAAGAAGAACAAGACTCCTCTTAACTTAAGAATTATAGTGAAGCTTGAGGTGGATGTAGATGGATCTCTGCTGATCCACAGAGAGGGTTATCCACTATTAATGTATGGAAACCAGTATCTCTGAGGGAAATGCCTATTGAAGCCATCTGCACTATGAGCCAAATGAATATACATGTTCTGAGCAGAGAAAAGATGAACGAAGCAAGATATTTTGCCAACATGATCAAGGCAATCTTGAATCAATCTCTATTAGACCCAGGTTTAGCTCCATCATCACCAGTCCAAGCATCAAAAGAAGACCCAGTAGAATCTTCTTAATATCATCCACCATCAAACACTTGAAGTACTTAGGCTGTATAATCCTTAGGGGAGTATTGTTAGACCATGAAAGGATCATACATGCCAATTCAAGAGGTGGTTGATGGTTGTTCTACTCGCAAGTCCAAGAAGATATGCATGTGAAGAATAAAGCCTAAGTGTTAGCTATCCGTTTTGCAATGCAGATGACCAATGAACAAATGCTGACAATCATTTGTTCATCCGCATTAAGAAATGCTGACAGTCTGAACAAATACTGTTAAGTATTTGTTCTTCCGTATTAACTAATACGGATGCACAGAAGAAATGCGGACAACGGATGAGCAAACACTTAATGCTGAAGAAAAAGAATAAATGATGATGAAGTCCAAGGCATCCGCATTAGTTAATGAGGATATTCAAATACAAATGTCGATAAAGCTTTTTGTATTTAGAATAGTATTTTGATAGTTCTTAGGGTAATATAGTCATTTTGTACAGGTTTTATGTCGGCCTATAAATGGAACAGAATATTTATCATATGTATGTTTTTCATTTTGTAAGATTCCTAGTACTCAAGTTACGAGGTTCTATGGCTGTCAACTCATTGTATTATAAACCCTAGCACCCACTGTAACTTGTTCATCACCAATCAGTATAAAAAGCATTTGTTAGTATTATTTCAGCATTTAATGTTCTTTGATTCTATATTTCTGCTACTTAATCATTGACACAATGATCATATTCCATCCTTGTTACAGTCATATCAACAAAGAATGTCATTCCCGGACCCAGTCAGAACTCAACCATGCAATGGAGCCCCAGAGATATCGATGAACACAAACACCAACACCAAACCTAATCCAGATGCCCGACTTCGACGACCCATTGTTGATGCTATTGCAAATGCCTTGCCGATCATTTTAACACATATTATTACGAAGCAAAATGGTGGTTGTGGTGCCGGAGATGAGGAAATATAGACACAACTATCACTAGGGGTGGAGCTAATGGTGATTGCAATGAAATCAGTGGTGCTATAACTGGTTGTACAAACAAGTCTTTTATCGCCTGTAAGGCGAATTATTTCAAGGTAACCAAAGAAGCTATGGAAATATTAGGTGGATAGATGAAATGAAAGCAATTTTATACATCAATGACCGCACTGAATGCAACAAGGTTAGGTTTTCTAGTCACTCATTCAACGATGGAACACTAGCATGGTGGAAAATAGTGCTACAAACTCAAGGAAGAAATGCTATTAACCTCATGAGCTGGAATAAATTCAAAAGCTGATGACAAATCAATACATTCCATATAATAAGATAGAGAAGATAAAGGGAGAATTCTAAAATTGGAAATGAAGGGTTATGATTGGATAGGATACACAAATAGGTTCAATGAGTTAGCATATCTAGTACCACACTTAGTAACTCCTGAATCTCATAGAAGTGGTAGGTATGTTTTGGGTTTAATAACCTAAATTAGAGGAATGGTTGAGTCTACCTAACCAAGTACGTTTCAAGCAATTGTGGAGCTCACAGGAGCATTAACTAATGAAGTGGTTTGCTGTGAGAGACACAAAGGAGCTCATACTAGTAGTGGTAACGAAAATGAAATAGGATGACATTGATGTAGGAGGAAAATTTGGAAATTGGCTTAGGGGTAAATAAGAAAATCAATCTGCTGGAAAATTTGGCAATAATTTTGGTGGTGGAAAGAACAAAGCTAATGGATCAGAAAAAAAAAGAGTGAAAGGAAGCCATATCATGGGAACAACCACATTTCCATAAGTGTAACAAACATCGTGATGGGGATGGTAATGCAAATTGTGCTATAAGTGTAATCATGCTGATCATTATGTAGAAGATTGCAGGCAAAGACATTAGCCACTCCTAGGTGTCACGAGTATGGGAATCCAAAACACTTGAGGCCAGAATGCCAAAAATTGAAGGAGAAAAAAGCTACATTTAGAAAGGTTAAAAGCAGGGCCTTTGTGATGAGTGTTGACATTGCTAGAGATAAACAATGTGTTTCTCATTAACAACCATTATATTGTTATCTTATTTGATAGCGGTGTAAGTGACTGTTTTATCTTCACCAACTTTACACCAATGATAGAATTAGATTCTTCAAAACTGTGTTAACCTTATACTATAGAACTAAACAATGGTCAAACCATTCAAGCTGATGAAATAATTAACAACTACATCCTAGAACTAGATGACCATGTATTTTCTATAGACTTGATGCATGTTCAATTAAGAGGTCTTGATATGTTATGGGTATTGATTAGTTATCTTGAAACCGAGCCAAGATTGTACGTGACAGGAAGTCGGAAAAATTCCTTTGGTTGAGGAGAAGGAGTTGACTGTTCATGGTGAAAGATTAAGAGAAACCTTTAACATTATCTCTTGCATGAAGGCTAGCAAATGCATAAGGAAAGGTTGTACTACATACATCATGCACATCATGAGAATAGAGGAAGAAAGGCGGATCGAAGATGTACTAATTGTGGCAGATATTCCATATGTGTTTCGCGATGAATTGTTTGGTTTGTCGCCACCTAGAAAAATTGAGTTTTAAATTCATTTAGTTCTAGAAGCAGCACCCATTACAAAGTCGCCCTATCGATTGGCTTCATCAGAAATGGAGGAATGCAAGATACATTTACAGGAACTTATGGCTAAGGGTTTTATTTCACCGAGCTTCTCACCCTGGGAGCACTTGTATTATTCATCAAGAAGAAGGATGGAACATTGAGAATGTGCATTAATTACTTGGATTTAAACAAAATTACCATAAAGAATCAATACCCACTACCTAGGATTAATGATCTATTTGATCAACTGCAAGAGCCAAGCTATTTTTCAAAAAATGATTTGAGATCTAGATACAAGAAGTTGAGAATCCAAGAAGAGGATGTTCCCAAAACCGCCTTCCAAACTAGGTATAGGCGCTGCGAGTTTTTGGTAATGCCATTTGGTCTGATAAATGCAGTGACTATTTTCATGGACCTTATGAACCGAGTGTGCCAACTACACATAAACAAGTTTGTGATTGTTTTCATAGATGACAAATTGATCTACTAAAAAAACTAGGGAGGTGGTCATGTGGTATTAATTCAATGTTTAATTGATCTAATTACTTAATTTTACATCGTTATTACTATGCATTGAGTTTACATTGGTTGTGTTTTGTTCATAGATGATTGGAGCCTAAACAAGCTTAATTGGGAGCTAAAGGAGGCTTATTTTGGGAGCTAAAGGAGGCTTATTTTGGAGGAATGGAAGCAAAACATACAACTAAAAGGACTAAGGTTGTAAATATCAAAAGTTACAAAAATGGCCCAATAAACCCTAAAGCGGCGTATGATACGATGGGTATGGGCGTATTATACACCGGTGAGCATATTGGCTACGCATTTGTGGGCGTATTTGAAAAAAACACAGAAAGTTGGACGTCGGAATACAGGATTGGGCGTATGATACGCCCAGGGTCGGTGTTTCATACGCCGGTCTTCAACAAACTTCCTAATTCATTGTTTTTCATGTTATTTAAAGATATTCCATCTTAATTTGAAGGAAGACTTTTTCCAGCTAAAGATAGGTGATTTCGAGGTGTCTTTTTGTGCTAGCAAGCTTCTCAATTCATAAAGAATCATCATTGATTATCATCAATTCAAGATTAAAGAAGTATTGAAGATCATGAGTGGCTAAATCATCTAGGTTGCTTTCAGGTGGATGGTTCTTATCAAGTGTAATGGTTAGTCAGGTTTAGGTTTCTATGTTAAACACTTTGTGATTAAATGTAATCAAAGCTTTGGTTGAGTTAAACAATTTGTTTATAAAGAATGTTATTTGCTTTGTCACCAGTTTTCGCTTTCCTTGCATCGTTAGCTCATTGAGAAAATTAGATTACATGATATAGATAAATTGATAACTTTGTGACGAACGAGTATTAAAAGATTATTCCTTAGTTATCACTTCAATCAAAAGCCAAGATCTTGAGACATGTTATGCAACCCTAAAATACACCTGATAAACCACTGATCTTATAGAACTTGAAACCCGAAAGTGATTGTTTTCTATTATTTAATCAAATTTGTTTTAAAGTTTCTTGCTTTATGCATGTTTGATCATTAATTCATCCAAAGTTTTAATCTTTAGTTCAAAGTTTGTCTTTACGTTAATTGAGTTGCAGTCGTTAAACACTTTTCATATATTCCCAGTGGAGATGACCTTATGTACCCTTAAACAATAAACGTAGCTAAAACCGGTTATTTAATATGTTTTTCATCGAGTCTCGACAACCATATCAGGAGGAGCGTGAGAAACATTTAAAGACACTTCTAGAGTTACTCAGGAATGAACAACTCTATGTTAAGTTCTTAAAATATGAATTCTAAATATATTAGGTGCAATTCCCTAGGCTTGAGGTTAGTTAAAAAGGGATACAAGTGGATCCCACAAAGTTAGAAGTAGTTAAATATTAGGAAGTCCAAAGACTCCTAGAGAAATTAGACAACTTTTGGGGTTAACCCAATACTATCAATGCTTCATTGAAAAAAATTTAAGTTTGCCCAACCTTTAAGAACACTGAAACAGAAGAATGTCAAGTTTAACTTGGGGACTAAATAGTAAGAGACCTTTGAAAACATCAAAGAAAAAATATATTGATGCAGAGAAACAAAAAATTGCTTATGTGTCACGCCAACTTGATTCATGAGAAGAATTATACAACCCATGATTTTGACTTAGGCGTTGTTGTGTTTGCACTCAAGAATTAGAAACATTACCTATATGAAACCAAATTTATCACCTACACTAAACATAAGAGTCTACAACATGTTTTTGACCAACATATGTTAAACATGAGGCAAAGGATATGGGTTGAACTACTAAAGGACTATGATTGCAAAATTAGATACCATCTTGGGAAGGCAAATGTTGTCGCTGATGCCTTGACTAGGAAAGAACAAGTTAAACAACTTAGAGTTTGATTATTAAGAATGACTATGCAATCAAATTTGATACCTTAAATCAGAAAAGACCAAATGGAAGCATTGAAAGAGATAAATCTTATAAGTGAACAGTTGATTAGGTTAGAGAAAAGTTTGTGTTAGGAAGTGATAACATAATGAGGTTCAATAATAGGTTATCGATTCCTGTCCATCATGACCTAAGAGATGTAACCATGAATGAGGCTCATAAGTCTAAGTACTCCATACATCCAGGGAACGGTAAGATGTATATGGATTTAAAGGCGAGGTATTAGTGGCCAAGAATGAAAAGGAGATGGATTTCACATGTCCATCTCCATCTTGTATCCAGTTAGGATACCATACAACTTAGTGAGAGTAAGGGTCTTGAGGTTTTCAGTCCCACACAATAGTTTGTCCATTATCTGGGAAGAGAGGACATGAACTTCCTCACAATGTCTCTATTCTCAAGAGTTACTCTAACATTCACTAGAGTATCCACAATCTCAACATACTTGAAGTATTGTTGATTCATGGTTTCACCTAACTTGTAGGTGAAGGTCTCAAACTGCTATTGTAAGAGGTCTTTATTGTTCTCTTTTACTTTATTATACCCCTCATATATAAGCTTCATTGCATCCCATAGTTGCTTATTAGTCTTGCACTTCTTGAAGCCTTGTAGATAGAGCTTGGAAGAGTAGTTTTGAGGGCGGTCATGGCATTATTATCTACATATATCTTCTTCCAATCTTCCTTTGAGTAGTTAGCTACTTTCTTTGGTATCATGCCACCACTAGCAGCAGGTAAAGTGGTACATGGTACATGAGGTCCTGAGACAACAGATTCCCACATCCTGATGTCTTGAGACTTGATGAAGGCTTCCATTCTTTGGCACCAAGTATCAAAGTTATCAGGAGTGATTAGTGGACATTTTTTCATAGTATAGGTTTCCATATTAGCCTTGGTAAAAGATACTATTTGAGTTGTTAAGTGTTTTGTGAAATTGAAGGGATTTAAGGTAGTGAGATATTACAATCAAGAGCCTAAAATGCCGACCAGTTGAAGGACCATTGAAGGGGTTCAATGCAATAGTATCACAGTGAGAATAGACTTAGAACACTTCATCGATCAAATAGGGAACCCAGTTTATGTTGATGATACTATGAACACAAGTAAATATAAGACAGATTTAAGAACAAGAACAAGATAGTGTATGGTTTTCAAGAATGTTATTTATTGCTCTTAAGTTCTATTACAAGTGTTATAAAAGCATATTCTGAAGATTATTACTTAAGACACTTTATACTACATCCTACAACCAACTATAGTTTGAAAGCTAGCTGTAAATACTAATCTAGACAACAAGATCAATGTATAGTCAAAAGGCAGATTGCCTTTCGAATTGTGATGATGACGTGCCATAGATCATACCATAATATATTACCAAAAGGATAAAGGTAAAAAAGTAGAAAGTTACAGACCAATGACCTTAATGTACAGTTGACAAAGGTATTGACCTTTTCGCCAACTCATCTAAGTTGGTGAGTCATCAGAGGTGGTAGCGGAAAATTGTTCAGCCTTTATCAAAAGATGATTAGAAGAAGCATGTCTTCTCCGTCTGAAGAAGAAATCAGTCTTTGAGTTTAGAAGACTTTGTCACTAAAACTTCAGAAGACGTCATCTTTGGCTTCGGAAGATTTGGTCATTTGGCTTCGAAAGACTTTACACTTTCAAAGTAAATTTCCTTTGTACTTCATGCATGCGTGATGAGAGCTCTTTGACTGATTTGGTTGACTCAGACTTTAAGTGTAAACTTGAAAAAGTCCTTCTAGGCTAATGCTAACAAAACAAAAGAGATTCTTGAGTTTTAATCTTCATCTATTGACAGTCCTCATAAAGAACAAGACCATTCCTTTCTTCATCATTTGGTTAGGATCCCTTAGACTCTTATTGTATCTCCTCATGTCATAGAGATCATGTAGAGGAAGGTCAAGTATGTCTTGCAAGAAATAGATGTCTTGACCTCCTTAAACTCTAGTGACATACCATCTTTCTGGATTAGCAACAAAGGTCCAGGACAAGATGGGTCTGTTAACAACAAGAGGCTCTACATTAGTTGGACTTGATTGAGCAGCCTCTTCTTGAGTAGCCTCAGGATGCTCTGACTCATCCTGAGGTATAAAGGTGGATATCTTGGACTTCTTCTTATTCTTCCTGTCTCTTTCCACGACTATCATTTTCTTCCTCTTTCCATATTTCAACTGAGGAGATTGGCCTTCAGCACAAGGTTGTTCTTGAATGTCTTCCTCAGTTGGGTCCTTTTCCTTCATATGTTCAGAAGGAGAGGGATCAAGACCCTACTGTGGATCAGAAGATGAAGTTGGTTGTGGTCCAACACTAGGTCCAGGTTGTGTTGTCTCTTGTTGTTCAACCTTTATCTCATCTTCAAGTGCTTCCTGACTTGATGGAGAATGCAAGTCAATAAGCTCACCCTTTTGATCTTCTGCTTGATCACCCTAATATGCTCATCCATGGCGAATAGAGACATTAGACCAAGCCTCCTTCAAAAGAATCCATATAGTTTGAAGAAGCGCACCGTCTTCTACCTATCAGCAACTTCGTCAGACTTTCTTTGATGGTGGCTCTTGACTTTGTAGCTTTTTCCCTCATTTTCCTCTTATCAGCTTTTTGTTCTTACATTACTTGTTGCTTAAGCTGTTTGAGGTACTCAAACTCTATGTACTTATAGTATAAGCGAAGAAGTGTAAAACTCTAAAATCTCCCAAGGATTAATCAACCAAGATCTCAATCTCAAGAATGCTGAATATAATTGAGATTAGAAGAAGAAACGAGAATACAAAACATAAACTTCATTCAATTGATTATCAAAATGATTACAATCTTGTGCAAATGCACTGAGAACATACAAAGTGATATCCGAAAGATTAGAACTTGAGTGCTACTCTACAAAAATGAAAAACAAACTCATACAAAACAAAACAGTTCTCGTGTGACACTGCTTTTCGTGCGTAGGCTATTGTCGCGCGACTTCTCTTCTCGTACGACTAAACTCTTTTTTTTCACATGACAAAGCTTTCGAAAACCAACTTTATTCAATCTTTAATTGTTTTGCCGAGCCTTTGATATTCTTCTACAATCTCCCCTTATGCTCGGTGAAACAATCTTAGTCAAGATCAACATTTGCTTTCTTGTATGATCCTGAATAGGCATACCATTTATTCCTTAGGATTCGATCCGTCATCCATACATATTAGCAAGATAGAAAGTAAACAAACTCGTCAGCTGAGATAGGACAGTGTAGCAGCTTGTTCAAGTCGTCTTTACCAAACTTCATTAAGTTAGCTGGATCAATTATTCTGTATGATCTATCAACATATTTGATCACAGCCTGACCTGAATCATTTTCACAACTCCATGTAATAAATTGCTTTAACAAATTTGGAGGAGCTAGAGCATGACCTGGAACTTTCCTGATGTAATTGGGACGTTGATAAACTCTTATATTCATTGGAGCTTTAGTGTTTTCATTTATTTGGTAAGAGTCATCAATCAGTTTAGATTTTGCAGTCTTGAAATTTTTGAAGTTTGTCTTCATCTCCCGTCCTATTTTAGATCTCATCAGCTCAGCTTCTCCATGATTACTTTCATTAAAGAATGGAACTTTCCCCATAGAATACAAATCAGTAGCTCATAGAGTATGGAAATCTAGAGTACTCTTTAAGAAATCAATCTCTCCATTCTTCCTTTTAATCACATATATTTTCTTTTCTCCATCATACGCCCAACTAACAACATGAGAAAGTTCACCATACTTGTCTTTTGGCTTCGAGATGTATAAAAATGTGTTTCTGTAGGAGGTGGAGGTGCTCTGAACTGTAAACCACCTTTGGTATACAAGGCAATCTGACCAGTAACATCCTTTTGTATTGAAGCAGATTGAGTTGGTTCACTTACAAAATCTGATGGGATCTCACCTTCTTCTAGATTTATATCTTTGAACAAATCTTGTAAGTTGTTTCTAAATATATCAGTCTACTCATTTGGCTCATCCACATCATCAAATAAACTAAACTCTTCTTCAGTAGCTTTTGTAGATTTAGATTGCTAAAAAGAATAGAACTCCTTTTCATA
>BJCN01052240.1:0-11619 GCA_018326445.1 Flaveria brownii | reverse complement strand
TGCAATTAATCTCGTATGAAATTAAATGTTAAACATTATGTTATATATGAAATTAAAATATTTATGTTTATGATTATCTAGTAAATAAATAATCACTAGTAGTAACGTTTGAGCTTGTACAATTATTTAAAAGTCAATCGGAAACTTTAGACATAAAGCTTAAAGCGAGACAAGCTATTGCAACCATGATGGCTTAAGCTTCTAAGCATGTTAGTGGTTTTTTTTAACGACAAATCTATTCTACTACTACTCATAAATTACATCAAGTTACATCATATCTGGGTTTGAACCCAGGATCTCCTCTCTTCTAAGCATTTTAGTGGTTTTGTTATAAGTTGTAACTAACCCTTAAGAATAATGGAACAACTCTTTGCTTCATGAACACTATTGCTCTTTCTTTTTGACCGTTGAAATAGTCAACTTTATTTGTTTGAACATATATCAAGAGTAACCCTGTATCACTTGGTAATTAGATACCATACAGCTAGAACTATAAGTCTACCAGACAAATAGACATCACTGCGTAAAGACTACACAAACCATGTTACATGTATGCGTATATGTATGTATCTATGTATATTCTGCATAGTATACGTAACATGATCATAGGTAAAAGTTGGACAACCTAATGTATGGCATATTGGCATACTCCAACTTAAGACGACGTGATTGTGTGATTAAGTATAACATGACGTCACAACGGACACGCTTAGTGTGCATGCTGTCACACACTATAGAATGGATTACATAATTGTAGGTCCGATTGCTCTATAATAATTCAAGGCATGTTGATTTGTCTATATGTAACTTTTTAGTGGGTGATTATACTTTGGAGTAAATGTTAAGATATTCATTTTTAAGTTAAAATTCATATTTGATTCTAACTTTTTGAGGATAAATTCGCATATCTTCCTAAGTATTTGTTAAATTGAAAACACATGTTATTTGAAGTTAATAGTGTTGGCTTTTTACATTAATTTTACGAATCGAAAAAAAAACACCAAAACCAAAAGAGAATCCGTAGAGATATCACATCACCAAATCTCATCCTTTACATTTTGCAAAGAAGCCATCTCTTCCATACTAACTTATCAAAAAACGACTCTCTGCTTTTCGCTACGATTCTTGACTTCAATTTTATAATTTTTTTTGAATCTAAAACTAACAAAAAAAAATAAACAAAAACATGCCTTTAACCCGAGAGGAATCAATAGTCCGTTATCTTCTTTTTTTCAGATCGGTTTATTCGAGTTGAAATTTTCTTGGTTGAAACCAGTTCAAACCAAACACAACCGAACATAGCATCGGTAAAAGCACAAGACATCTAAATAAGAGGCTGGTTTGGCGATTTCTGAATGATTAAGTGTTGAACCAATAAAAGATGTAAACTATTAATTGATGAACCACTAAGATATCTGAACCATTAAGAGCTAGTATATCACTAAACTATTCAAAGTCAAATATCTAATCAATTCAGATAAGAAATCTTAACCATTCAGCATTAGACCTCTTAACCATTCAACATTAGTATAATGCTTAATCATTTAGAGACAAATGTCTAAATTATTCAGATATTTGTTCACGAAATGGTTCAGATTCTAACATACACCCCCTAACCCACGTTATTCTAACCATCCATACTTGAGCCCGGGTAATCGGGTCGGGTTCCATAAAAACCCGACTTAGAAATAACGCTCATTCTCCGCCGGCGTGTTAGCCAAAACCCTTGCCTCCATCAAACGCACACTTCATCACTCTCACAATCCCCAAATTCATCCTCTGCTAACAATTAGGGTTTCAAACCTTCAATCGTATCAATGGAAGATGTATGCGAAGGCAAAGACTTCTCATTCCCAAAGCAAGAGGAACACATCCTCCAATGGTGGACCGAAGTCAAAGCCTTCGAAACTCAGCTCGAGAAGACCAAACACCTACCGGAATACATCTTCTACGACGGACCTCCGTTCGCCACCGGCCTCCCACACTACGGCCACATCTTGGCCGGAACAATCAAGGACATCGTCACGCGCTACCAGACGATGACGGGGCACCACGTCACGCGGCGGTTCGGGTGGGACTGCCACGGGCTGCCGGTGGAGCATGAGATTGATACGAAGCTTGGGATTAAGAGCAGAGAGGATGTGATTAGGATGGGGATTGATAATTATAATGAGGAGTGTAGGAGTATTGTTACGAGGTATGTTGGGGAGTGGGAGAAGGTGATTACGAGGACAGGGAGGTGGATTGACTTTAAGAATGATTATAAGACGATGGATTTGAAGTTTATGGAGAGTGTGTGGTGGGTGTTTTCGGAGTTGTTTAAGAAGAATCTTGTTTACAGAGGGTTTAAGGTTGCCAATTGTTCAAAATAGATTGCTTGTGTGTTGATGGCATGCTCAAATTTGTAATGCGTTTATGTTTTGTTTGACAGGTGATGCCTTACAGTACTGGGTGCAAGACTCCACTGTCTAATTTTGAGGCTAATTCTAACTACAAGGTTTGAGATGTTACTGCTAAGATGTTGATATTGATGTGTGTGTATAAGTGTATTAATGAGTGTATTGATGTTGGTAGTGATTTACTGATTTAGATAAGGGAAAGGTTTTGTGGATGTTTGTAAATTTGTGATGCTGTGTGTTATTTGAGTAGGAAGTGCCTGATCCTGAAATAATGGTGACTTTCCCAATTGTTGATGATCAAGATGGTGCTTCGTTTGTTGCGTGGACAACCACACCGTGGACGCTTCCTAGTAATCTTGCACTTTGTGTCAACTCAAATTTTGTATATGTTAAGGTTAGTTGCTTATTATGCGTTACATAAATGTGCATGTGTTCATCTCAAATAAAAATGTGGCTAAAAGGGTAACAGGTCAAACGGGTTGAAAGTCTCTGGAAGTCTACTTTAGTGCACGCATTCTTCAAAATTGTATTCATTGTTTTTGCAATCATGTTAATGTGTTAAATTTTTTATTAATCAGGTGAAGAGCAAATCGAATGGAAAGATATATGTAGTTGCTGAATCTCGATTGTCCGAGCTTCCTGTAGAAAAGGCAAAAAAAGGAACACCTAATGGAGCTGTGGATGACAAGACAAAGGGTACAGGTGGAAAATCTAAAGGTTCTTCGGTTGCTTATGAAGTGATGGATAAATTTCCTGGATCTTCACTTGTGGGTAAAAAGTGAGTGTTATGCTGAATATACTTGATTTTTCTTGTTGTATATTGATGAATCTCTTAAAATTTGTAAAACATTGTATTGCAGGTATGTGCCGTTATTTGATTACTTTAAGGACTTCTCAGAAACAGCATTCAAAGTTGTCGCGGACGATTATGTAACTTCAGATAGTGGAACTGGAATCGTGCATTGTGCTCCTGCATTTGGTGAAGATGATTATCGTGTTTGTATGGAAAATAAAATAATTAACAAGGTGTGATTAGCATGCTTACTATGGCTAAACTAATTTTACATAACCGAATTTTAGTTTCGTTTTTTTTTTCATGCATCTGAACTTAAATATTGTCTTTTTCTAGGGAGAAAATCTAGTTATGCCAGTTGATGACGATGGCTGCTTTACAGAAAGAATTACTGATTTCAGTGGTCGTTATGTCAAAGAGGCCGATAAAGATATTATTCAAGCAGTGAAGGCAGGAATTGCTGAAATTTCTCAAAGTTAAGATGTTACAAGATATTAATTATTAATTGTTTTTTGTTTAGGAAAAAGGCAGGCTGGTTAAGTCTGGAAGCTTTACTCACTCATACCCATTTTGCTGGAGATCTGATACTCCTCTGATCTACAGAGCCGTTCCCAGCTGGTACATGTTTAATTGATTTTTTTGATCCAGAATCTATTTTACTATACATCTTCTATTTGACTTTTTAATTTTCTGGTTATTGGATAAATCTGGGTATTAGATAAATTTCTGTCATAATTAATTGCTTGTTTCCTGTTAAGGTTTGTTGCAGTAGAGAAGTTGAAAGATCAGTTGCTGGCAAACAATGAGAAAACACAATGGGTTCCTGCTTTTGTGAAGGTTACCTTTGTCTAAAGTTTTTTCTATGTTGCTATTTCATTTTCCCTTGACTTCTATACAAATTTTCTTTTATTCTTTAAATATTAAATCACATTATTAATATATATTATCTGTTCCTGGTTTTGTACAAATATTACAGGAAAAACGTTTTCACAATTGGCTAGAAAATGCAAGAGATTGGGCAATTAGTCGAAGTAGGTTTTGGGGCACTCCTCTTCCTATCTGGATCAGTAAGGATGGTGTTGATATTGAAGTTATCAGTAGTGTTGAAGAACTTGAAAGGCGTTCAGGAGCGAAGGTTTGTTTGACTTTTTTCAGTAAACCTTACACTTTGTGTTGACCCAGTTTTCCGATCCATAAAATTACGTATCAAAACATGTGCCCAGTTAACCGACTTACATCGGCACAAAATTGATCACATCACAATTCCCAGCCCACGTGGTCCAGAGTTTGGTGAACTTCATCGTGTAGAAGATGTAAGAAAATCATATTTACGTTTTTTTACAACTTCTGTGAGAATAATTTTGTTATCAAACTAATCTCATGTGACTTCTTTTTTTAGCCTTTTTGTTCTGTTAGAAATTCATCTTTTTTTCTTGTGTAATTTCAGGTATTTGACTGCTGGTTTGAGAGTGGGTCCATGCCATATGCATATATCCACTACCCATTTGAAAATAAAGAATACTTTAACAAGAATTTCCCTGGGCATTTTGTTGCTGAGGGTTTAGATCAAACTCGTGGATGGTTTGTTTCTCCGCTATCCTTTCATCTAATGCAACTATGCTTTGACCTTTTTACATTAATTAATTTAATTGCATACGGTAAATTTGGGTACAGGTTTTACACTCTCATGGTCCTCTCTACTGCACTATTTGAGAAACCTGCATTTAGGAATCTCATATGCAATGGCCTTGTGTTGGCTGAGGATGGGAAAAAAATGAGTAAAAGATTAAAGAATTATCCCTCGCCTATGGAAGTCATTGATGATTATGGTGCTGTAAGTGCTTTAATTTGAAAAACATGGAAGGAATTTAGAACAGAGACTTGTGCTGTTCTTTTATCTTTTTAAGGACTTGTGCTGCATTTAGGAATCTCATATGCAATGGCCTTGTTAATGTTTACAGGATGCACTGCGATTGTACATTATCAATTCTCCGGTTGTACGTGCAGAACCTTTACGTTTCAAAAAGGATGGAGTTTATGGTGTCGTGAGTAATCCTTACTAGCTTATTGTTAATAAGCATCTATCATATATGTTACAAACAGTCACTTTTTTTTCTATATTTTCTACTTTTTTGCTAATATGGAAGCTGATAACATCTGCAGGTGAAAGATGTATTTTTACCATGGTATAATGCATATAGATTTTTGGTGCAAAATGCAAAGAGACTTGAGGTGGATGGACTTGAACCATTTGTTCCTCTTGATCGAGCCACTATTATTAACTCGGCTAATGTGCTCGACCAGTGGATTAACTCGGCCACTCAGAGTCTGGTTCATTTTGTTAGACAGGAAATGGATGCCTATCGACTTTATACAGTAAGTTTGTTATCAAGGTGATGCTTCTGTTTATATATGGCTATATACAATACATACATAAATAATCTGTAAGTACGTTTGCAGGTGGTTCCTTATCTCTTGAAGTTCATTGATAATTTAACTAACATATACGTACGGTTCAATCGAAAAAGACTTAAAGGCCGTACCGGAGAACAGGACTGCAGAACTGCACTTTCCACTCTATACCATGTATTGTTTTCATTTATCTATTTCAATAAATTTACTTTTTTTTAACTGGGATTTGTACCTAGTTTTTGATTTTTTGACAATGATCTGTAGGTGCTTTCTACTTGTTGTAAAGCAATGGCTCCATTCACACCATTTTTCACTGAGGTTCTTTATAAGAATATGAGAAAAGTATCCAACGGATCAGAGGAAAGCATTCACTATTGCAGTTTCCCTGAAGTAGAAGGAAAAGTAATAGTGGTTTCATTTGACAAATAAAAAATACTCTTAGACGTTCTTTTTTTGTGAAATATTATAATGATTAATAATGTTGTTTCAGGGTGGCGATCGTATTGAACAAAGTGTCAACAGAATGATGACAATTATTGATCTTGCACGTAATATTCGTGAGCGCCACAACAAACCTCTGAAAACTCCACTCAGGTAATAAAATTACGGGTGGCAATTTTGACCCGTTTAGTCACGGGTTGGTCAACTTGGGTTATGTTTTATCTCCAATGATGAAACAGGCCAAATTAAACAGTTAGCTAGAAAGGAAGCAGGTCAAATTGACTGAACTGGTTAAACATGTCCAATAGTGACTTTTTAGTGTGTATGGACTTGAATTTAATTAAAAAAAGTTTTTTTATTGAGATAGCATCTATAGTATTATTTGACACTAAATATGTAGATGAACAAATTTAAGTGTTTACAACTGTTGTGGGTCAATCCAATCTGACACATTTATACTTGTTACCAAACTGCCTGACCCGCTCATGGTTTCAGGGAGATGATTGTTGTACACCCAGATGCTGAATTTCTTGATGACATTGGTGGCAAACTGAAAGAGGTCTGAACTTATATAATTATATATAAATTCTTTGTTTGCATCACTAATAATTAAGACAATTATTAACTTTTTATGTTACCGCTTCATTTATTTGAAATATTTTGTCAAATTTTCTTCACAGTTTGTGTTGGAGGAGCTTAATGTGAAATCTATTGTGCCATGCAATGATCCTTTGAAGTATGCTTCCTTACGGGCCGAACCTGATTTTAGGTACTTCAAAGCTCCTGTTCTTTCTTATATCTCATTTTTCTCTTATTTTAATGCATTATTCATGAAATAAACTTTCATCAACTGTTGGCATTATGTGCCAGTGTGTTGGGTAAAAGACTGGGTAAATCAATGAGAGTAGTTGCAGAAGCAGTGAAGGCAATGACACAGGAAGACATTTTATCTTTTGAAAAAACAGGAGAAATTACTATTGCTACTCACTGCTTAAAGCTCAGCGATATCAAGGTAAGTGATTGGATCCATTTTTTAAAATATTTTCCTTCCTCTCAGAATTGAATCTCATTTATTTAAGCTACTAGTATTAACATTTGTGCTGAATTTGTAGATTGTGCGGGGATTTAAACGCCCTGATGGTGTGACAGAAGAGCAGATGGATGCAGCTAGTGATGGTGGGGAAATTTACAATTTTATGATGCTTTCTTAAAATAATTATCAAAAAAATTTTTTGTGTAACAAGCATTTTATCAATTGTTTAGGTGATGTTTTGGTTATAATTGACTTGCAACGTGATGATTCATTGCTTGAAGCTGGATTTGCACGTGAGGTATTAATACCCTACCCTCTTTTTTCTATTACAAGTACAAGACTTTGCTTTTCATGATGTCACATGAAATATGGATTATTTTATTTGTAGTTTTAATATGAAATTGTATACTTGACTGTTATCTACATTACACAAGGTGGCACCATTATTTCATTATTGAAAGGGTATGTAACCCATTTTGTTGATAATCAGGCATATTAAACTGTTATGCTGTAATGGGATTCTATAACAGCAGTATAAGCATATTTCTGATAATTTTTTTTTTTTCATTTTGGAACTGAATATTTCTGATCACAAAAACAAACTTTCATAGGTTGTTAACCGCATCCAAAAGTTGAGGAAAAAATCTGCGCTTGAGCCCACTGATGCAGTGGAGGTCTACTTCAAATCATTGGATGAAGATGTTTCAGTTTCTGCAGAAATTTTAAAATCCCAGGTAACTCTTGGACACACCAAAGTGTGTTCTTAAAGCACACCATCTTTTTAATTGCTTGTTCTCTAAACAAAAGACCTAGATATTATTATAATCTTATTTTTTTTGTAGTCAACATTTAGTAGCATCGTATTTTTTCTTTTACAGGAAACATACATCAAAGAGGCACTTGGCTCGCCTTTACTCCAGTTTAACATGATTCCAAAACATGCTGTAAGACTTCTTAAATACAAGGCTACATGTGCCGCTAAAAGTTTTTATTCATCTGCTTTTCGATTTTTTACATTAATATTTTTCAATAAAATAGGATTTTGTATTATGATGCTATTGTCATCTAAACTTGCAGGTAATCATTGCGGAGGAGACCTACAAAAACATTTCAAATTTTGACTTCCAGATAACTTTGTCAAGAGCAGCATTAGTATTTAATGAAAACACAATCCTTGACTTATATACAGGTCAACTCTTGCATTTTTCCTTTTTTGCATTTGTTGATCAAGACACATTAATAATGGGTTCAAAATTCTTCCTGTAGGTAGATGATGAAAATTAGGCCCAACAAACCACCAGAATATTTTAGCAACTGCTCGATACTTTCAACCAATAGAACTCCTATTCCTAATCAAATACCAACTTTAACTGCCGACTTGAACAAGCATAAACGTACTAATGTAAACATTAAAGATAAGACTCGTAAACTAACTAAAAAATCTCCTTATTCTTTTGGATCTGTGCAAATCTTCCAAAAATCTCACCCCATCGATATCTTTATTTTCCAAATCCTTCATATCACATATGAGCCCAAATTTAGGATTAGTCCCTTCAGGTGAATGCTGTTGTCAGTATTATATGCACCTTTTTTGAAAATATTTTTTTTATGGCCAGGGAATACAAAGCATGCACAGGCATTGCAGGTATATCTGTTGTCAAGGGACCACAGCAATCTAAAGTCGGAATTTCAGCAGGGGAATTTAAAGGTCTGTGTTACACATTAGATATTACTTACTATCTTTTGTAATCTATAAACTCTTTAGTCACCTTGAAGTTTGTTGGCCTGCAGATCAAAGTGAGCTGCATTGAAAACCAGCCTGCAGTTGATGTGCTATTGGGAAAACACTTGCACTTGACTGCGGGGGATTATTTTGCAAGCACAAAGGCTTTGTGATAACCCTTTAATACGTTTTTTTGGCCATATGATTACAAGTTTGTTCCTAAACTACTCAAATGATAGTTATATTGTCGAGACTAAAAACACGACTGCATTTACTTTTAGAAGAAAATGAGGAAAACAGAGATATTTGTGTTAGTATATTTGCTTGATTCAGTTTTGAGTGCTAGGGCATTGTAGTAACAAAGATGGTATTATGTTTTATTATGTATGCATCATTGGTGCAATTTGGTCAACAAGACAGTGGGACTTGTAGGATCAGAACCAACCAGGCTTAGGCTTGGTCCGGCCTAGATCCGAGCGTGTTGTTATAAAAGAGCTTGTTTCCTGTTATACCAACTACTGGTTAGGACCAGCCCTCACTTCTGAAAGCTAGGACCATCTACGTTTCCAGTATTTGGTGTGCAGGTCCCAAATGGGCCTGCTTTTTGTATTTATATTTTTGTAGCATTTTGGGTAGTGCTATTCTAGTTGCATTGATATATTTTGTTTATATAGTTTGTATTTTATGTCCTTTTGTCCTTGTCATACTCCACTTACACCATAGCAGTGCTCTAGCTCTGCTATGAATCAATCAAAAGGCGCCTTTTAGAATACTTACAATGGACCAATTATATGTTGTTATATGACAAATAGTTTTAGTAAATTACACGCGTTGAATAAATAAAAAAATTAAAATAGAATAAAAATTATTAATTATAACATTATATACTAAGACATGATATGATTGGAATTACGTATAAGTAATAACTATAAATAATAAAACAATAATATAGAATTACGTATAAGTAATAACTATAAATAATAAAACAATAATATGAACTTTTTAAATTTTTGTATTTTCAAAGATAAAGTAACATTTTGTTTCAAATTAATGTTTTAAAAAGTTTTCATTTTTAAAAATTTCTTTACTATAACTTCCTATTTTAATTATTTATTTTTATAAAAAATTACTTTAAAAAAGCCAATTTTAAAATATTATAGTTTGATTTTTTAGAAAAAATTCTTTTTATAAAAAACTATTTCTATAGAAATAAGATTAATAAAAAGATCTTTTTCTTAATTTATTAAAGAACTAATTATAATTTAAAAATAAACAAATAGTATTATCAGTAATTAATGTAGTTATTTAATAAGAGAGAAACGAAAAAAGTTTGATTAAAATACATGTGATGCTGACACATGATACTCTCATTTATCCTTTTATTAGATAGAAAGATGTGACATGTTACCCAAATAAAAACTTGAAAGGGTGTGGTTGAGATCAAATCATGAAGAAAAGGCGACATATAACTAAATAACTTCTACAACACATCAATAAGGAATTGAACCCCCTCCCTTTCCTTTTAAACTAGTGTGCTTTTATTGGTTGCACCTAAAACTGGAAGTTTTCACATTCTCCTTACGTAACAAATTTTTTATTGAAACCTAGTAATTGGCTCTACCGATTACATTTTAATCCAAAGTCATTTGATTTAATGAAGGGTGTCGGGTTGACATGTTAAATTGTTAGAGCCTGAACACAAGCCACATGTTTACTCTATCATGCAGGTGCGCTTAAAATCGTGTCGTGTTATCGATTGACCCGTTTAACGTTTTTTTTGTTTGTACTTATTAAAACTTTAAATTTAAACAACCAAATGACTCGAGCTCGATTGCTCAAAATCTCAAATGAAAATATGTGTAATTCATGTCCTTATAATTATATTTGTTTTCTTATCTCAACATTATGAATAGCCCTAAATTACATAACTGGTTGAAAAGCAGGTGGATAGTTACAACTAATGAATAAGCACGTGTCATAAGTGTCATGTTTTGGATTGTATATGAAATTGTCACCCCTAAATTTAACCCAAAAATAATACTAAAGATTTTGAAGAGCTCTTTGTGGAATCAACCCTAAGGTAATTTAGGTTTGTCATGTATGTAATTGACAACGACTGAACAGTCAACATTAGAGCCCTCACAGTTTTGTCTTAAGCCATATACAACAATACTTACAATCATCTCATCATGCAACTTGTTAGAAAATTTTGGACTTTTCACAAAATCATCTTTTCAATGATTTGTTGTTGTACCATATGGAAGTAGAATGAGATATTTAACAAAATCAGTGTTAGATTTTAAGTAGGGATGCAAAATAATCTAAAACTTTAGAGAATTGTTCGTGAAGCATTTGACGGGAATGTATATATTTTTGCAAAACTTTGTGATGTAAGTATGCTATAGTTAAAATGTAAAAATAGTCGTCTCAAAGAATTTAAGGCCTAAAAAATGCAACCATTCATTTTAAGTATCGTTTGGATATACAAAAAGTTGTGAAACCTTTTTTTCTACTTTTAAAGGTTGCAAAATGATCTTTGTTCACGAAACATGTCTTTCTTGTAACCCTTGATATAAAAAAACCACCCAAAATGATACTTTGAGCATATTTAAAAAAAACATGTTTTGTGAATAAAGATCACTATTGTATATTAAGTTCCAATTGTTTCTCAAGTCTAATAATTTAACTTATTGGAGGTTATGTAATAAGTATAAAACTCATTTCGGTTACGAATGGATGGTAGCGGCTTTTTTCTCTTAGGGAGAAATCAGGGTTCACATTCCGGTATGATTAAAGTAAGAATAAATATAGTTTAGGA
>BJCN01052208.1:0-10341 GCA_018326445.1 Flaveria brownii | reverse complement strand
CTTACTGTCATTTGCGACACAACCATTAGTTTGAATGAGGAACCGGTCAATAATATTATAGCGCTACTTAGGAGAATATTTGTACCAACCGGATGAGGGTTGCTACTATTTTCCTGCATCTAACAGAATGGGGGTTAGGATGTAATATTATCTGATTTTATGATTATTTCGTGACAGTATAATTATGTTGTGAGCAGGTTTGTTTGTAATTGATACATCAACAAAATATTTTGTCTGGATTAATCCTATGTTCTCACCAACATTCTTGTTGACTGGTTTTAGTATACTTTTTCAGGAAACAATGAGTAACACTTTTGATCTTAGCTTTGAAGTACACAATGGTTGGGGAGAAGTGGTAGGAAGGGTTTGTGTCACATTAACTGTCAACATTGTTGATGGTAGTGTGTATGTTGATGCACACTTCCACCGTATCTGAAGACATGCAATAGTTTAACGATGTAGTAAAAGATTATGTCTAATTTTGGAATCTATGTATAAGATGTAATCACGAATATTATGAATAAATGCATGTCCTACTTTCCTATCTTAAGCATATGTATTTAAGATTTATTCCGCTATAATTAATGTACTCTGATAAAGCAAGTCACACCCAAACCGCATTTCACGCTTCCGCCGGGATGTGACACCATGTAAAGTAAATTACCATCATGGGTGCACATGTAATTGTAATTTCTAGTGCATGAGAAGTCTGACGAACCACGTCGGGTGATAACAGTCATAATCGGTACAATTTTTCATTTCTATACTTTGAGGACATGAGAGTCTCAATCCGTATAAAACTTCACTAATGATATGGAAGTAATCCTCCATCGCTATTCGTATGAAACTTTTCATCTATCTAGAGCCTTAATGGTATTTGTATTATGACAATAGTTCCAGTCCTTAAGTGACGCTGCTCGTTCTAGCATTTTATTATCGTGCAATACAACTTAATTGATAGGTGAGTAATATTCATGAAAGTTACATCAGAGTACTGATACTCTATGCATATGTAATCTTTGTTCATTGGGTTAATCTTAAGACTTAGAGTCCTGACCGTTTAAACGTTCCAACATTTGTTTCATTTGGTATTTATCATGTTGAGCGTAAGTTACTTTCATTTGTCCCTCAGTGGTGGGATTCAAAATAGATTTCCTGGTTGACTGCATTTGCCGTGTGGTCATTAACAAAGTGTCTTATGATGACCATGACTGTTTTATCTCTGCGTTTCCATTATAAGCAACAAGTGCAACTATCATCGCCATGGGCTGTGTAATAAGAATATCTAAGAGCGCTCTACGGAAATTTGGCCATACCTTCAAGAACTGTCGTGTGAACATCCCGGTCAGGTCTTCTCAGCCACAAGAAGTATAGAAAGGATGTTATGACTGCAGACAACCTATGCAATTAAAGGGAAACTGTCCAAGGCTCAAGAAATATGAACCGGATGAAATATAGTTCTGCTTTAGCATTGTCTCATTCGAGTGCCGATTGAAGTTTTATACCTGGTGTAGTTCTTACTAGCTTAAGTTCCAAAATCTGCCATAGAAGTAACCGATGGTAGAACTATAACCACCACCCATGTGCTTGGCAGTTGTAAACTAGGTTTGCCTAGACATTCGTCCAATATAACTCTGGTTCCTATTACTGATGGTAGCTTCGATGTTGTGGTCGGTATGGATTGGTTAGCTAAGAACCAAGCCAAAATCATTATCGTGAGAAACTCATCCGATTACCTTTTCCTGATGGAGAGATACTCACTATGAAAGGCGACAATAGTGGTGCTCTAGTTGGCATCATCTCTTACATAAAAGCTCAGAAGTGTCTAAGGAAAGGGCACTAAGTGATTCTAGCCCTAGTTACTAAAAAGACTGCCAAGGAGAAGTGATTAGAAGATATTCCTATGGTTAGAGATTTTCTTGAAGCATTTCCAGAGTACTTGCCTGACCTTCCTCCACACAGACAAGTACAATTACAGATCGAGTTGACATCAGGAGCTGCCCCTATCGCTCGGACGCCGTACCGTTTGGCTCTGAATGAACTCCAAGAATTGTCAAAACAATTGCAAGAACTGTTAGACAAGGGTTTTATACGTCCAAGTTCTTCACCTTGGGGAGCACCTGTGTTATTCATGAAGAAGAAAGATGGAACGTTTTGGATGTGCATTGATTACCAAGAGTTGAACAAGGTTACCATAAAGATTGAGGCAATGAGAATGGTATCCACGTTGATCCGTCTAAGATTGAAGCAATCAAGAATTGGCCTTCCTCAACGACGCCTACTGAGGTGCGCCAATTTCTTGGTTTAGCGGGTTATTATTGACGTTTCATCGAAGGATTCTCCAAACTAGCACAACCCTTGACTTCCCTAACTCACAAAGGAACCGTTTACAAGTAGGGTAGTAAGGAAGAAACGGTTTTTCAACCGCTTAAGGAAAATCATGTAGTGCACCGATCTTGGCGTTACTTGAAGGAACAGACGATTTTGTTGTTTATTGTGACACTTCAATCCAGGGTTTGGGTTGCGTGTTGATGCAATGCGAGAAAGTGATAGCTTATGCATCAAGACAACTTAAGGTGCATGAGAAGAACTATACAACTCATGACCTAGAGTTGGAAGATATGGTATTCACACTCAAGATCTGGAGGCATTACCAGTATGGAACCAAGTGCACGATCTTCACTGATCATAAGAGCCTTCAACATATTTATGAGCAGAAGGAGTTGAACATGAGACGGCGATGATGGTTGGAACTGCTAAATGATTACGACTATGCCATCAAGTATCATCCCGAGAAAGTTAACGTGGTAGCCGATGCCCTTAGTCACAAGAAACCCTAAAGCCTCGTCGTGTCCGTGCATTGCAATTAATGATTCATTCTGACCTATCATCACAAATTCAGAATGCCCACGTTGAGGCATTACAGGAACAAAACATCAAGTCAGAATCTCTCAGAGGAGCTGAGAAATTGTTTCAGGAGAAGTCAGATGGTCTTCGTTACTATGAAGATCGAGTATGGATTCCATTGTTTAGGAATCTCAGGGAACTGGTGATGGATGAAGCTCACAAGTATAGTTATTCAGTACATCGTGGATCTAACAAGATGTATCAAGACCTAAAGTTCATCTTTTAGTGGCCTAACATGAAGGCTGAAATCACCACTTACGTATCAAAGTGTTTGACTTGCTCTAAGGTCAAAGCGAAATATTAGAAATCGTCAGGTTTGCTTCAACAACCAGAGATTCCAGTGTGGAAATGGGAGAATATTTCTATGGATTTCGTCACATAATTTCTTCGTTCACAGACTGGAAACGATACTATTTGGGTGATAGTGGATCGTTTGACCAAGTCGACACATTTCTTGGCCATTCATGAGACTTACAAAATGGATAAACTGGCACAGATCTACTTGAAGGAAATTGTGTCACGACATGGCATGCCACTTTCGATCACCTCTGATCACGACGCATGATTCGCTTTGAATTTCTGGCAGTCAGTACAGAAGTCATTAGGCACTCGTCTGGATATGAGCACGACTTATCATCCACAAACAGATGGTCAGATTGAACGCACGATCCAAACCCTAGAAGATATGATTAGGGCATGCGCTATTAATTTTAGGAATAGTTGGGAAACCCATCTGCGTTTGGTTGAGTTCTCTTACAACAACAGTTACCACACAGGCATCAAAGCCACACCATTTGAGGCACTTTATACAGAAAGTGCAGATCACCTCTCTATTGTACCGAAGTTGATGATAGTCAGTTAGCTGGTCCTGAACTTATTCATGAAACCACAGAGAAGATTGTTTAGATACATAACCATATAGCGGTAGCTCACGATCGTCAGAAAAGTTATGCAGATCAAAGGAGGAAACCTTTAGAATTTCAAGTCGGTGACAAGGTGTTATTAAAGGTTTCACCTTGGAAAGGTGTAATACACTTTATGGAAAGCATGGAAAGCTAAACCCTACATACGTTGGACCGTTTGAGATTGTCAAGAGAATCGGTCCAGCAGCTTATTAGTTAGACTTACCTGCGGAACTCGATGGTGTTCATAACGTGTTCTATGGCTCAAACTTGAAGAAATGTCTAGCCGATGAGTCACTCGTCGTTCCATTAGAGGAACTGGAGATTGATGAACAACTTCATTTCATCAAAGAACCAGTTGAGATTATGGATCGAGAAGTCAAAACCCTAAAGTGTAGCAAGATTCCTATTATGCGCTTTAGGTGGAATTCAAAGCGTGGACCAGAACTCACCTAGGAATTTGAGGATCAAATGAAGAAGAAGTACCCCTAAATGTTCAACGATCAAGCATCCACTTCTTAAGGTGTCATTTGTAAGATATATTTTTCTTCAATTTTGAGACGAAATTCCCTTCAACAAGGGGATGATGTTACAACTCTCACAAAACCTTACGTTTCTTTGTTTTGGGTTTGTTTCAGAAAATCCAGAAACCTTAAGGCGCAAACACGAAGGGGTTTCTCCCTTTCCTTCCTACTCAGAGCATCTACCACTACATTTGCCTTTCCTAGATGATAGCGGATCTCGCATTCATAATCGCTTAATAATTCTACCCATGTTTTCTTACGCATGTTCAACATCTTTTGATCAAGAATGTGTTGCAGGCTTTTATAATCGGTATAGATAACACACTTAGTACCATAAAGGTAGTGTCTCCATATCTCGAGTGAAAACACCATGACACCCAATTGCAAATCGTATGTCGTGTAATTCCTTTCATGCTCGTTCATCAATCTGGATGCGTAGGCGATCACCTTTACCCACTGCATTAGCACATACCTAAATCCTTGACGTGAGGCGTCACAATAGACTACAAAGTCCTTAGTTCCTTCTGGTAGGGTAAGGATAGGTGCGCTGTATAGTTTTTCCTTCAACATGTTAAAGTCTTTATCCTTTTTCCTTTCCTCACTCATAAGCTGTATCCTTCTTGGTTAAAGTAGTTAGTGGTTGTACCCTTCGTGAGAAGTCTTTGATAGACCTCCTGTAATAACCAGCCAAACCAAGGAATTATCTGATCTTGGTAGGAGTTTCTGGGATCTTCTAGCTCTTGATGGCCTCTATTTTTGTTGGGTCCACTTGAATTCCATCCTTATTCACTATATGCCTAAGAAACTGGATTTCGCGCATCCAAAACTCGCACTTGGAGAACTTTGCGTATAGTTGCTCGTTCTTGAGTAGTTCGAGGATTAGTCGGAGATGCTTTTCATGTTCTTCTTTGCTTCGGGAATAGATCAAGAATCATCAATAAACATAATCACAAACTTGTCTAGATATGGATGACATACGCGGTTAATGAGATCCATGAATTCTGCTGGCGCGTTAGTCAGTCCGAAAGGCATGACTAGGTACTTATAGTGTCCATACCTAGTTTCGAAGGCTGTTTTAGGGATGTCTTCTTCCTTTATCTTCAGTTGGTGGTATCCCAATCGCAAGTATGTCTTGGAGAAATAGCTGGCTCCTTGCAACTGATCGAATAGATCATCAATTCTAGGAAGAGGATAACGGTTCTTTATGGTAAGCTTATTCAGTTCCTGATAGTCGATGTACATTCTTAGTATTCCATCCTTCTTCTTAACAAATAGTACGGAGCGCCCACGGTGAAACACTTGGTCGTATAAACCCCTTATCAAGCAACTCTTGGATTTGTAGCATCAGCTCCTTCATCTCGGGCGGAGCGAGTTGATATGGTGCTTTGGCCACCGACGCGACACCAGGTACTAAATGTATCTAGATTCAACTTGTCGGGTTGGAGGGAGTCCTGTTAAGTCTTCAAGGAATACTTCCGAGTACACAAACACCACATGTATATCTTTAATTTTCTGTTCCCCTCTTGCTTTCATAACATAAATTATGAATGCTGTGTGTCCTTTCTTGAGGATCTTAGTAGCCTTTAGGTGGGATATCATGGGGCATAATGGGTGGTTCCTCTCATGGTGGACCACTAACATCTCCCTGTCAGCTAAAGGTATCTTAAGCAAACGCTCATCACACATGATTTCAGCCCTATTCCTAGCTAACCAATCAACCCCTACTACCACATCAAAACGTCCTAACTTTATAGGCATTAAGTCTATATTAAATGAACTACCCTCTAGGACCATTTTAAATCTTTGATGATTTTGTTAGTTACTATTACATTACGGTCAGCCAATTCTATGGTAAACGTATCAGTTAAGGTGCAAGCTGCCAAGTCAATCAAAGGCCTAAAGGTAGTAGAAACAAAACTAGCAGTTGCTCCAACATCAAATAGAACGATAGCAGGATGGTTGTTTATGAGAAACGTACCGTTAACCATATCAGGTTCTTTACGAGCACCATGTGGGTTCATCATGAATGTCCTTTCCTTAGGCTTGTTAGGTCTGGCATCCTTATCTCTTGCTAGCTTGGGACACTTATTCCTCATGTGTCCTTGGTCTCTACACTCATAACATTTTTTCCTGGCGTGTACGTACAATCCTTAATCAAGTGACCATTTCGTTTGCATCTGAAACAGGGCATCAGGTTGCACTCCCCTTGATGTTGTAGCTTGCATTTGTTGCAAAAGGGGCTTGTGCCTAGGTATAACCTCCGAGCCCTTCCACCTTGATCATCATGCCTTGCTCCTTCACCAGATCTCTTGCTTGAACTACCACTATTACCAACCGCCTTCTTAACATCAAACCATTTTCTCTTCTCACCCATAACTTTCTTCTTTTCCTCCGGCCTTGTCTGCTTTGTCCATTCCTACCTAACCAAGTCACCAGTCAAGCTACTAGTAAAGTCAACTGCAGCTTGTAAAGTTACTGGCCTGGATTACCGGACCATGCCTCTAACTCTGGGATGTAGTCCCCAAATGAAACGGACTACTCCTTTAGCTTCTGGCATCACCAGATGTGGCACCAATTGGGAAAAAGCCAGGAAACGGTTGATGACTCCGTATAGTTTGGGCCTTTCATCTCTAATCTCAAAAATTCAGACTCTAGCTTTTCAAGCTGGTTGATTGGACAATACTAGTTGGTTATCAAATCCCTGAATTCGGTCCAATTCATTCGACCTGTTGCATTCCTTCCTCGAGGCTAAATGATGGTTTTCCACCATTCTAGTGCGGGTCCTTTGAGTGATTGTGAAACAAACCTTACCATGTGTTCCATCTTGCACTCACTAATATCTAACACAACCTCAATCTCATCCAGCCACCTATAAGTCTCAATTTTACCCTTGGGGCCATAGAAGTCCTTCGGTTTGCAGGCCATGAATGTCTTGTAGGAACACCGATTTCTTATTTCCTCAGTGTCAATTATTACCTTCCTCATTCCCAGGTCCATTGTTCCTGGTTACATTCCCCAGATCTATGTTGATCTGGGCGATGATCGTTGGAATGGCGTTAGCAATTTTTTGCACCACTAGGTTAGCAATCCGCTTGTCGTTCTCAGGGTTGACATTCTCTCCATGTGGGGTTCCTGGTGGAGTAGGTGGTTGGTTCCTGGTCTGTCTAGCTTCTTCATGTCGACCTCTAGCAACTCCTCGTCTTCCAATATATTTTGGTTTCAAGTATCCCTTTATGTTGAATTTACCCTCATTAGTCGCACTAACCAATTACGTGAAGATATAATACACATAACACGACACAAATATATATATTTCTTCAATCAACATGGGGTGAATTATTCATAGGACTTAAATCAATTTTTCAACACATGATATATTGCAATCCAAACCAAATCACCCTGCAGTATTAGCATCATAAGGAATTGTTTCTTAGATAGTTTAAACATAGCATCAACCAAACAAAATAGTAATAGTGTCATAGTTTCACAAATTGGAAGATGCCATCATCCCTATAAATAATAATAGTAGTATCTGAAATGGATAACATAGTTCCTTTCAAATAGTCTCAGTGACAAACCACCCAATATTCTTCCCCAACTATCATAACCATCTTTTCTTCAGCCATCCCAACCAACCTGAACTCTTCTTACTTTGCTCTTGCTCCAAGCGTTGCACACTATGTGACGCCATCATCGCCTGAAACTAGGCGGACCTGGAAGTTTGAGTGGCGTGCTGGAGAGTTAGCTCGTGACGCTGGATGGTCTTTAGTATGTCACTCAGAGTAGGGTCAGAAGGACCAAAGTCACTAGCCCGACGGCTAGACCGGGAGTACGGATCGCCAGCAATTATACTCGGTCCATCATACAGGCTACGCCTAGGCGGCATCCAATGCTCGTCGTACGGGTGGCGTCTGGACGAGTCGATCATAGGAGGTGTGACACCCTACACATATCCCACATCAGCCGTGGGCAGGAGAGATTCTTGGTTCATAAGGAATGTCTGGCCTCTAATATCAAAAATGCGTTTTGGACGTATTGGATGTGGATGAGAGGAGAACTCCACAGTTAAGCGTGCTCAGGTGGGAGAAATCCAGGGATGGGTGACATCCCTGGGAAGTTTTCACCGGGGCAACCAAAAGCAAACCCGTGAGCTCCTCGTGGGCGAAGCGGACAATATTGTTGGTGTGAGAGGTCGGGTGTGACAGATTAGTATCAGAGCCACTCCTGTGCCATTCGGGGTGTGGGACATACCTCACCAAGGATGGTGACTTCTCGGGCTCATCAAGGACGATGAGTCCAAACAGGGGGTGCTTGTGACAACCTACACATATCCCACATTAGCCGTGGACAGGAGATATTCCTGTTTCATAAGGAATGTCTAGCCTCTAATATCAACAACGCGTTTTGGACGTATTGGCTATGGATGAGAGGAGAACTCTATAGTTAAGCATGCTCAGGTGGGAGAAATCCAGGGATGGGTGACCTCCCTGGGAAGTTTTCACCGGGGCAACCGAAAGCAAATCCGTGAGCTCCTCGTGGGCGAAGTGGAAAATATTGTTGGTGTGAGAGGTCGGGTGTGACAGATCTGTCACACCCTCAATTTCCACGAACGGGGTTTTACCGTTAGGCGTGTGACATAACCAGGATCTTAGATAAGCATCAGTTACACCAAATGACTCGATAGTTACAAAACATATAAGTTGCTTAACAAAACGAAATAAACCAATTTGTATTTAAGTATTGCGGAAGCGAAATCAGAAAACATTTAACAATTGTTTAAAATGCGTAAACACGCGCCCAAACCAATTTAAATAATGTAAATGTAGTTAAACCATGAAATCAGTTTAAAAATGAATGCCAAATGATGTGCAGTGGATGCTGTGCTCCTAAACGTGTCACATCAACGAACTGAGAGAAAACATGCTAAAGTCAGTACAAAGACTAGTGAGTTCACAGGTTTATCAGAAAACAGTAATCAATAGTTATAAAATTCCGGATTTAGTAATCAAAGCATATAAGTAGGTAGCTAGCCTACAACAAGTCACTATGTGTATGAAGTCGCGACCGAGCTGACAGCAATAATAATAATAATGTATGCCCCGGCTGTGGAATCCCTACCACAACACTGTGAAACAGGCTAACCATTCACCTGTTTGACCTCCAGTCAAGCTAGCACGACTAGTCCGGTCGGGGTTTGTCAAACCCAGTAGATCTACTAACAATCACCTCGCTAGTAACATATTAACGGTCCGAAGAGGCGTAGTATAACACCATAGTATCAGGTATATGCAGTATTACGAAATCTAAGGCATTGTATCGTTTATGAAAACCCGCATGTTTCTCTCCCCTAAAAATAGTGAATATATGAAAGTGGGGCTGTAAACTCACCTTAATTAGCAAAGCAGATATCATAGCAAAAGTAAGTAGTAAAGTTCCAGAGAGCCTGAGTTATCATATAAAACTCATGTTACCAATTAAATCGTTTATGATGAGTAACTAGTTACGCGCTCTCGAACACCTGACACGTAGCCCCAAGTCTCATGCATGATTAGTCTAATACGTCACTTTAAGTGGTATTTATTACTTGTAAAATTATTTATAAAACCAAAAGCTTATAACATTTCCAACAAATATTAATTTGTTTTCATTGATGAATATTATTATTAGTTAAACTTACATGCATGATTACTTGACATTCCGATGAAATTTCATGCTAAATCTATCATACAAATCAAACACACTATTAAGACACATCATCCATGATCACCATTTTCATACTTGCATATACACGTAATAAAATACTTAACCCACTTTATGAAACTCACACACAAGACACATGGATCATAGCACACACTTAGAAAACTTTTGGTTCTATTAATTATTTTGATAATTTTTTTTTGTTTTTGCCCACTGCCACTAACATTTAAGTATGTATATTCCCCATCCATGTATGTACTACACACATACCCATCTGCCAAATAAAACATACTTCCTACCATCAGCTATTT
>BJCN01052060.1:0-13943 GCA_018326445.1 Flaveria brownii | reverse complement strand
AACTCAGCAATATCAAATCTGCTTGAGTGTAATAGAGATGGTGTGTCAAGTTTATTGACTTTGCCATTCTCCCTTTCCAAAATAAAGTTGTGAGAAGGTTCATCCAACCACCACTAGACAATTTTCTTCCTAAGGGTGAGGGCCATGTTTGGTAGTTTGTCCCCTTTCCTGGTGTCCAGTAAAGTCACCAATTTTTTTCTCAACTTCTTTTCTCCTTCCTTGAGGGAGTCTGAGTTTGTTGCTAAGAGTTGAAGAGCTTGGTCCAGTGTTCCCCCGGGCAGATCTAGGAATACATCGCTTGTGATTGAATAGGAAGAGCCATCAATGTATCTCAGTCTTATGGACTCTACTTCACAAGAGATTTCGCACAGGGTTATGTAGTTAGTGAGCTTCCTATTGATCTCCTTGAATTCATGTAAGGTAAGAGGCTTAGATGGTTTAGGATGGCTTGGGTAATGGTTGGATTTTGGGATGTGTTTTGGGTTTTAGGATGAGTAGTGGTGGTGGTTGTTTAGAGGCATTGGATGAGGGTGGATTTAAGGCTGATGGTGTAGGTTTAAGGGTTTAAAGTTTAGTAGTGGGTTCACTTTTGATGGGGAAGGGAAGAGGTGGCTCAGATCTTATTGGTTGTGGTTCAGGTGTAGGTTTGGGTACCATCATCTGTACACCTTGAGCTTGAGATACCTCTTTCCTTCTTCCTAAGTGAATGTCAGCCATGGTGTCATTGACATGCTGTTGTAGGGTCTTTTAAGACATAGGACCTACTTGCCTGCCTGTGACGCCATGGGCCCTGAGATAAGCCTTCATCCAGGCTTTATCTCCCACCTTCTTGGCAGTCATAAGTTAGGCCTACTCCTCCTTCTTCTTCTTTTCTTTCAACTTCTTTTTGACAACTTTCTTCCTCTCCTCATTGATTTGATCTTGTTCTTTGTTGAAAAGAAAGAAGATCATCTAATTTTCATGAGGAGTCAGCTCCTCCTAAAAATAGCCCTGAGAGCATAGGAAGACTCTCCTCTCTAACCTCCGCCTTTGCTCTGCCTCTTCTTTCATTGTCCTCTTCTCCTCCTCTCCTCCTCTTTGGCCAATCTTGCTGCTTCCTCTTTCTCCTTTTGTAGCAAAGTTTCCTTTTGCAGCTTCACAAGCTCATCAAGTGGGAGTAGAAGTATTTCTTCATTATCCACTCCTAAGTTGATGAGCCTGTCTATCACCTCCACTCTTCTCTTGTTGTTGATAGACTCTTGAGTTACTGTTGCAACTTTGCTGCTTGCAGCCAACAATTTCCTAGTGTCGAGTCTACCTTTCATTTTCAGCTTCTCTAACCTTTCTTCCTCAATAAGCTCTTCAGCAGTCATCTTTCATTTTCTTTTAGGATCTGAGGAGGATTCTGCCTTTGGAGATTCTGGGTTAGATGATTCAAGTAGGGGAGAGTGGGGTTGATCTTATGGTGCTTGTTGTGTCTGAAAGAGAGGGGTCTTGAGAAAGTCCTCACTATTTACGTTAGAGGCTAGATCAAGTATAGCCTCTGTGATAAATAGATCATCAGACAATGATGACTATTCAATAATCCCTTTCGCAGCTTGAATTTTTTCTTCAAAAGAGATTAGAATGGCACTACCTATCCCAACTGAGTTAGTTGCTAGGCCATTAGTCTTTCCTTCCCCTTTGAAGTCAATCACAGGTTCAATAGGGACCATAGGTGACCAATTTCCTTCTTAGTGTAGGTGGTGCACTCAACCTTTGAAGCTCTATAACTCCAAAGTAGGCTATAACAACAACGACTTAGGGTTGTTCAAGTGAGGAGCTTATCAGAAACTTGGTTAAGAATCTGTGGAGATCAATAAGCATCTTAGGGTCCACTTGAATTGTTATGGGAGGTCGTTGAGGGAAGATAGCTATAGAGTATTATTATGTAGGATAGAGTGAAGATAGGGTTGAGATGGCCAAGGTAGGTTCCTTATGACTTTGACTCTATACATTATCCCGCTTTCTGGTAGCATCAACTTGAGAAGTAGATGAGCTAGAGGAAGAACTTAAAAAGACTTGAACAGGTACGTGCCTAACAGACTTCTCATTCTGTTTCTCAGCTTAATCGGCCTTGAGATTTTCAATCTCAAGTTGCTAAATGGTATACCTATCCTATAAAATCCTAACCTTGAATTCAAGGTTTGAGACTTTAGACAGCAGGTATTGAATGGTAAGTTGCAGACTTCCCTTATCTTCTTTAGAAAAGTCACGAGGAGATAACAATTGTGAAGGTTGTCGTAGACTTAGTCTCAGTTATGTTACCACTGTCCTTAGAGCTCAATGAGAAACGCTTACTAGTGGTAGCTGAGTCTACATCAGTCCCCTCCACACCTGTGGGACTTACATTAGTTTGGCTTAACTGATGTGGAATAGAAATCAGAGGTTCCTAGGGCTCAGTTGATCTAGATAGTGATGTGGTAGATCAACATCATGGCCCTGATGAAACATTAGATCTTCATCAGATTGGGTTAACAGGTCGGTAAAGGATATACAAGTTATTCGTAATGACCTCGGACCTTGGTCAATATCTAGTGGCATTGAGCCAGTGATATGGCTGTCCCTTTTTGGATGCTTAGGGGAGTGTTGGCACTCACCCTAAGGGCTTGAAGCTTAGGCAATATGCTCATGAGGTCGAGACTATGGAGACTCAACCATGATATTAAGGTCACTTGTGGAGGATTGTTGGACCTCTGGCTGAGTGGGATCCTTTTGTTCCACTCTAACCTTTTTTGTTTGAACAGAGGGGACTTGTTCAATCAGAGTCGATTGAACAAGGGTTCATTTAGGGCATCTTTGGTAGGTGAACTTGATAGGGTGGGAAGAATTAATTGCCTGTGAAGTGGTGGTGTATGGGTTCATCACCTGCTAGGTCTATAGGGATGTCACAAGGAGCCATAGACTCAAGCATACTTGGAAGTAGATTAGTGAACCTTCGAGTAAAGTTGTTGGATATCTTCTTTAGCATCTTAAAAATACCCAACCTCATTTGGGGAACCACTAGAACGTCTGCGTATTCCAGTTTATTCTAATCCAACTCACAATTGATTATGTGCTTAATAAACCTGGGATACATGTAAAATTTAGTGCTAATAAGATTATCTCTCAGGTTATTCAGCGCAAATCGATAGTAGTTGAATCTAAGGCCCTTTACCAACCGTGGACTAGGTAGCCCAGATCATAAGGAATTTGATCCCAACCCCCTGATTTCTTGGACAAGCTGTGCAGGACGACATGTAGTAAGAACTTCTAGTTGTAAGAAAAGTTAAACTTGTGGACTGTAGACTTACATCTCCTACTTATACCCTATTTGGGTATATGTGTCTTCAAAATCAAGTTTCGGGAACTCAATAGGGGCTGCTTCATCATGGAGCTGAAGATGCTCCCTGATGGTGGTTTCACTTATAATAATCTCATGTCCTCATGTTCTAGACCTAATAACCCTTTCATCATTAAACATTTTGTTTTGACTATTGGCCCAAAATTCGGCCATATGGTTTGAGTGGATGGTGGGTTAAAGGTTAGAGCAGTGAAGTATACGGATTAGATTAGGAATTGAATGATGGGGGGAAAATCATCATCTTTTAAAGAGTCAAGGATGGTGACCTGGTTCTGTTGGAGATTCAGGTCCATTGTTTAAGAAGATACTGTTCGATTGATGGAATTTGAAAGTGTGTGAAGAAGATAGTGAAATTTTTAGGGCTTTTACAGTGGTAAAATTCCAAAGAAAGAGAGTCAGAAATATTTAAATGGTGGGAAAAATGCCAAATGGATAAGGTGAAAGGACAGTTTATGTTGCGATTTGACAGAGGCGGTAAGATAAACCATTTAAAATATTACCACAATCATGAATAAAATCTTACTTTTTGCAGAGTGGGGCCCAAAGTTTTTCGTTACATAGTAAAGTTTTCTTCGGAGATTAAAATTACTTCCAAGAGAACAATTGTGTTTCTTTTTCCTGATTATCTTCCGAAGCCACTTTTACTTCCGAAGCAAAGTATGTTGTGAAGATGCATTTGCTTCCTAGAGTAAAATGTTCTTCCGAGAGAAAAAATTTGTAACCTTCGGAGGGAAATTTGATCTGATCAAATAATCTTCCGAGGCTAAAAACTCTTTGGAAGACAATACTTGTGCAGAGGAATTTGCCTTCGGAAGATGAATAAGGATCTCTTCCGAGGGTAAATTTCTCTTTGGAAGAATTTATACTTTGAAACTTGGGAGAAAGACCTTTTGTAATAGGGCTAAGATTGTAAATAGACAATTTAGACAAGACATACTTTTAAGAGATTTTCAAAGGAGATTGACTAGTAAATGTTGATCATCGCAATAGTCGTAATTAAATACTTATATCTTTGTTCATCAAATGCTTTGGTGAAGAAATTAGCATATTGTTCATTTGAATCAACTTTGATTGTTTGATCAAGTTTTTATCATTTATATCACGAATGAAATGGTACCTGATGTCAATATGTTTTGTCTTACAGTGCTTGATTGGATTTTCTATGATAGAGATAGAAATCTTGTTGTCTATGTGGATAGGAGTCTCCATGAAGTTAGAACCACAGTCTAACATCTGATTCTGAATCCATATCAGTTACGCATAGCATCTTCAGCAGCGATCTATTCAGCTTCAGCAGCGATCTATTCAGCTTCAGCAGTTGATGTAAAGACATGATTGCTTCTTGCATTGCCAAGAGATGATCCTTCCACCAAGAAATTGACATCCTCCTTTAAGGTATCTAAGAATTCTCTTGATAGAAATTTGATGAGACACCTTGGGCGCAGCCTGATATCTTGCACAGATGTAGCTTGCAGTTAGATACATTAGAGATCCAATAATTGCCATGTACTGGTGCTGATCAGTATCCTCCCCCTTGGAATCAGGACAAAGATTGTGATTTCTTTGTATAGGTGTCTTGGCTAGCTTACAATCTTTCATTTCAAATATTTCTAAATTGTCCTTGACATACTTAGAGTGATTGATGATGAACCCTTCTTCCATCTGTTTGAACCCTTCTTCCATTTGTTTCACTTGAATTCCAAGGAAGAAATCCATCTTTCCCATGGAACTCATTTCAAATTTCTTCTTCATGATGCTTTCAAAGTCTTTACACATTCGGTTATTAAAGGAACCTAATATGATGTCATCAACATAGACATGTACTAGCAGCATATCCTTCCTAGACTTCTTTATAAATAATGTGTTATCTATAGTGCCTCTAGTGTAGCCATTCTTTAGAAAAAACTGAGATAATGGCTCATACCACAACCTAGGTGCTTGGTGTAACCCAAAAGAGCTGTATCCAGTTTGCACACATAGATGGGGTGCTGCAGGTCTTCAAATCCAGGTGGCTGGCACATAAAGGCTTCATTGTCAATATCCCCACACAGAAATGCACATTTTACATCAAGTTGATGGACTGCGAAGTTCTTGGATGCTGCAATAGCAAGGAAGATTCTCACAGCCTCAAGTCTTGCAACAAGTGCAAGGACATCAGTGTAATCTATTCCTTCCTCTTGTGTGTATCCTTGAACTATAAGTTTAGCCTTGTTCTTGATGATCAAACTTATATCATCCCTTTTATTCCTGAACATCCACTTAGCGCCAATAGGGACTTGGCTAGGTGGCAATGGACACAGGTTTCATACCTTTTATCTCTTGAATTGAAGCAACTCCTCTTGCATTGCTTAAACCCAATTGTTGTCCTTGAGAGCTTCTTCCACCTTCTTAGGTTCCAACTGATAGAGAAAGCATGAGTACAAGCAAACAATCCTATTATGAGTCTGTCTTCTAGTTCTCACACCTTCTGAGACATCCCTAATGATGTTCTCAGCTATTGAGTGTTGTGTATTCTGAGCCTGTGAATAACATCTAATTGCATTGATAGATCCAAGTTTAAAAAGTTTTGCTTAGGATTGTGAACATTAGTTCCAGCTGATGTCTCACACTTATTCAATGAGGACTGATTGAATGAATGAGCGACAGCATGAATGGTGTTTTGCTATGAAGCAGTATTAACAGTTGCCTGTTTCTCCAGATTATTGTATTCATCAGCTTGGTGTTGAGAGTTAGAGTTGTCAGCTGATGAGTTTTGAGGCTTAGTTGATTTACAACTTGTTGAAGCTCTATTGTTTCCTATGATATTCAAGCTTTCTGGACTTTCAGTAGTGGGAGCTTGCTCTTCATGTCTTCTTAGAGAAATTGGAATAGGTATGGGTAACTCAAATAGTTGATCATCAAAAGAGTCATTTTCGGTTCGTATTCCAACTGAAACATTCTCTTAAGATGGTTTAAAATAGTTGGGAAACAATTCTAAATCAAAGATGTCCAGGGCCATTCCCCTTAACACAAGAAGTGTGCTTATTTAGAAAATGTTGGATGATTCCTCAAATTGTTAGTTCTTAATGTTGTATACTCTATAGGCTATAGAGCTTGAGGAATACCCAACAAAGATAGCCTCATCCTAATTTTCAAAAAATTTTGCTAAATTGTCCTTTGTGTTAAGTATGGTGCACCTGCTACCAAAGGACCTTAGAAAACCAATGAATGGTGGCCTCTTGTTCCATAGCTCATAAGTGGTTTTTCCATAAGGCTTAATAATGAGAACCCTATTTTATACATAACAGGCAGTGCTGACTGCCTCTGCCCAGAAAGTTAGAGGCAACTTTGAGTCGACTAACATGGATCTTGCAGCCATAATAACTGTCTTGTCCCTCCTCTCAGCAACACCATTCGGTTAAGGAGTTCTAGGAGCACTGTATTGTCTGATAATCCCTTTTAAGTTATAAAATAAGTTAAGAACTTGATTCTTAAACTCTGTCCCTTAATCACTTCTACTTATTTTTACCTTATGATTAATTTGATATTCTATTTTAAGAATAAAAGATTTTAACATTTCAGCAGTTCTATCCTTAGTTCTTAAAAAGAATACCCATGTGAATCTTCTAAAATAATCAACTATCACAAGGCAATATGATTTCCTTCCAATGCTCGTTATACTTATGGGACCAAATAGATCCATGTGCAATAAGTTTAATGGAATACCTCTTTCAATTTGTGGCATGCCTTATGTTGCTTCCCTCTTAGACAAGCAACACAGTTGTCTTTACAAAAAAGCTCCTTTTTAGGCATATCATGTACCAAGTTATTTTTAACCAGTTTATTCATGGCATTAAAATTAACATGACATATTTTTTTATGCCAAAGAGTTGACTCATCACTATTAGCTTTGGAAAGAAAGTATGATACTTCACCTAGAAGGGAAGCATTGTTCATAATTAGCTTATACATATCCCCTCTCCTGGGAGATCTAAGAAGCACCAATTCCTAAGGAATTGTCATCCCGGGTTTGAGGATAATGCACTCATGTTCTGTGAAAAGCATTTGGTGCTTTTGATCATAGAACTGAGAAACATTCAAGAGATTATGTTTAAGCTGTTTGACAAAGTGTACTTTGTCCACTTTTAACTTACAATTGGATACACTACCTCTAACAGAAATGTATCCTCCGGCTTCACCTATAAATTAAACAGGACCTCCATCAAAATATTGAAAATGTTATAGGAAAGATCTGTTCCATGTCATGTGTGTGGAGCATCCACTATCCACAATCCAAATATTTTCATTCTTATCATATGGATTTCCCTGTACACAAGGTGAAATGATAGTTATTTCTAGAAGCCCAGGCCTTATTGGTCTTGGGCTCTTCCAACGTAGATGACATAATTAAACTAAAATGTATGCATGGGGGTTCAACTATGGTTTGTGAAGAAGAGGTTTGGGCTACAACACCTTGTCTGAAATCCTATGGTTAATCAAGGTAGATGAGCCCAAAGAGGCTTGAGCAACAAGACTTGCTTTCGAGGCTTCTTATTTCTTGGAAGAAGTTATCACCACCTTTTCTTTTAAAGCAGTCTTTTTCTTGGAAGATTTCAAAGGATTCTTTTTATTTCTTTGTTTGTTCTTTTGCTTGTTTTTCGAAGCTATATTCCTTTCGGAAGAATGTGTTTCTTTCAAAAGCAACTTGGCTTTGGAAACAAGATTTCCTTTCTATAACACTTGAACCATGTGATAAGGTACAAATGTGAAACCTTCCTAGACTCCTTCTTTATTAACATTGTTTGCATAATGTGTGCTTGCTGGATTGTAGTAACAATCTTTAGCCATGTGGTTATGCATCCCACATATTATGCACTCAATGTTAGCTTTGATAGGGAATGAGGGTTGTTGTTTCTTGCACTTCTTGTCTTCTTCACAGCCTTCCCTTTAACTTCTGATTCTTCAGCTTGATAGGAGTACTGGTACTATACTCCTTTCCTGAATCAAAGTTTCCAGCCACTTGGAATCCATTTTCATCTTAGACTCAGCCACCTTGTTAGCAGTTTTTACTGCTGCCCTGATCTTGTTCTTTCTATCTTTAGTGGTTAGAGGTGCATCATCAACTGTGTGGATGAGGTTTTCTATCTTATCCTTCACTATGGTGGTCACCATTATTGCATCATTCTTCTGCTCATTGGGTAGTGGGTAAGCAGTTGGAACCTCTTGCTTATCAGCACCATATCTTGGCTGCCTTATAGACATATAAGAGTATGGTGGAGCAGTTTCATTGGTTCCCAACACACTCTTGTTTTGATAAAGTACCTTTGAGTGGGAGCATGATGCAAGAATGGTGTTAAAGTTATACTCTTGAATAGCATACTTCTTTTCTTTAGCCTTAATTGCTACTAGCTAGGCTTGAGCCTCAGTCAACTTGGAGACTAAGTCTTTTATTTGAGCCCCGTAGTTTGAGTGTTCCTGTTTTAATGAAGATACAATTTTCTCTAACTCTTAAATTTTGAATTTGTAGTCAGATTCTACTCTCTTAAAATCATATTTTAGTATGTTTAAGGATTCAATAGCAGACTTAATTTCAATGTTCTAGTCCTGATACAATTTAACCTTAGCTATACAGGCTGGAGTACAGAGATGTTCATATACCTTGACGGGTCCGAGAATGATATTCTCTGTTGATATGACTTCAAGAAGGATCGAATATGATGATTGAGTCAATGATTAAGTAGTGGAAATACTAAATCAAAGAACATTAAATGTTGTAAAGATACTCATAAATGCTTGTATATTGATTGGTGATCAAACAAGTTACAATGGGTGCTAGGGTTTTCAAGAACGGTGTAATGACAGTCTTAGAAACTCATGACTTGAGTGCTAGGTATCTTACTGATGAAAAACTTACATATGATAGATATTCTATTCTATTTATTGACTGACATAAAGCCTATACAAAAAGACTAAACTACCCTGATATCTATTACAGAATATTCTAAGTACAAAAGTCTTCATCCGTATTACTTGTTGAACATTTGCATTAACTAATGCGGATGCCTTGGGCTTCATCAACATTTCTTGTTTGATCTTCAGCATTAAGTGTTTGGTCATTAGCATTGACAAATGCGGATGAACAACACTTGGCAGCAATTCTTCGGTCTATCCGTGTTGACAAATGCGGATGAACAAATACTTAGCAACATTTGTTCTATCTGTCCGCATTTGTATATGCGGAAGAACAAATACTTATCAGCATTTGTTCCTTGGTCATCCGCATATACAAATACGGATAGCCAACACTTGTCTTCTGATCTTCACCGGCATTTCTTCTTGGACTTGTGGGATTTTGCCAACAGAACAAAAATCACCCATCACTTGAATTGGCATGTAGGATCCTTTCAGGGTCCAACGATAATCCCCCTAAGGATTATACAGTCTATGTGCTTCAAGGATTTGATAGAGGGTGAGGTTGTGATGATTCTGTCGGGTCTACTACAGGTGCTTGGACTAGTGATAGTGGAGTTGTACCTCGGTCTGGAAGAATTGGATTCAGGATGGCCTTGATCATGTTGGAGAAATCTCTAGCCTCTTTCATCCTATCTCTACTTAGAACACGAACTTTCATCTAGCTCATGGTATGAATCGATTCAATGGGCATCTTCCTTAGAGATACAGGTTCCCACACACCAAAAGTGGACAACCCATCTCTGTGAATTAGGAGAGATCTATCAGCATCCACTTCAAGCATTACAATGATTCCCAGGTTGAGAGGATTTTTCTTATTCTTTCTTTGCTCTCTCTTTTTCTTTATCTTGTCATATGCCATGATCATAATTTTGATGCACTTCAGGAAGAAATACATATCAGCCTCTCCAAGCTTGTTGTTGATTTCCCTGATCTGTCTTGAGAAGATGTAGTGATATAAGATTCATCAAGTAATCTCACTTCAGATCCACTGAATAGATGGATTTCAGCCCCCTCTTTGCCTCCCCACTTCCTTTCAATCACTATCTCATATGTCTTTTCATCATAATATACATTTGAGATTGGTATGGAAGAATGGCTGCCAACCACCATCTTTCTCTTCAATGATTTAGTTGGTTTTACATTAACTTCTGGAAATACCAACTCTTCAGTCCTTTTTGCTTTTCTCTTCTTGTCTAGGGGATTTTTGAAAGCTTTGTATTTCCTCAAAGAAATGGCTTTCAATGAGTCGAAGCTCTTTGTTCTTTTAAAGATCATTAGAATCTGTTCAAACTCATATCCCCTATACATAGTATGATGATTGATGAGCTTAAGTTCAGCAAGTTATTTGAGATCATGAATCTGCAGGGAGTTCACAAGAGTAGAGTACTCTGTAAAAAATTGCACCAACCCTAAGATCCTTTTGATCATGGACATGTTTTAGTCACTGTCATACTTCCAGGCGATGATCTTTACAATAGTCTTTCCCTCTAGAGTAGACACTCCCTGGATCATCTCTGAAGTGGTCGACCCCTCTTAAAGCTTTAATTGAGAGGGTTAAATGAACCATTCAAGATTCTTGTTAAGAATGGGTGCTAAGACATCATGTTCTTGATTGGTGAGCTGGATATCTTGAGTAGCTAGTCTAGACCTGGGTTTTCTCCCTACAACCTCCTCTTCCAACTTTTTTAGTTTATCTTTCTTCTCATTAATCATTTGGAGTATTGTAGCTCTTAGAGAATTTGTCTTCATATTACCTTGTTTTCTCTTGGATTATCCTTGTTTGGATAGATAATCCTTCATTTCCCAGTCAGTCATGGTGTAGGGATCATGATATAGAGCTTGAGGAGCTTCAGACTGTCTTATGATTGAGGTGGTGAATGTGATGGAAGATTTGACTGATTGTCTCTCATATTCAGTCACATAAGTGGGATCAAGAAGTAAATTCATTTTCCTTACTTCTTCTACCATTGACTCATAAGTGATCCCAAAAACTTCATCAGCATCATAACCGATATTTGATCAGAAACATGGCATTGATCATTAAATCATAGGTTTGTGCCTTTTCCACCATCTCGTCAACTGGAGATTCCACCTTCATTGAACTGTCTTTTATCATAGGTGCATCAACCTGGTATCCTCCTTCTATTTCTACTTCACCCAAATCAATAATATCAATCATCTCTTTTAATTAAGCCTTAGCCCTTTCATGCTCCTCAAGAAATTTAGCTATTACAGCTAAACTCCTTGGATCATCTTTTTGCTTTTTCTTCACATGCTCCACTTCCTCTACAGGCCGTTTTCCCTTAGCCTTCTCAGATAAGTACTTCCTCTTTGTTGAGTAGGTGTGTACATAAGGTTTATATGAGGATGGCACAGAGGTTTCACCTATTGTTGGTGTTGGTTCTTCTACTTGCTTGTCAGCAGCTTCTTCTTTTTCTTTCAGCCCTTCATAAAATCTTCTGATGAGCTCTTTTTGCTCTTTAGAAAGGGTGATTGCAGGAACAATCTGCATAGTCAACTTTTTCTCCAAAGGCACTGGAGATTAAGGAATCACCATTATGTGTTCTACTAGAGGTCTTGGGTCCCTTACTAACTCCCAATACTCATCATCAATAATGAAATCTACAGTAGTATAGCAGTCAAGCTCTTTGATGAGATCTCTAAGCTCTGAGCCTTGCTCAGTGGTTTCTTCAGATTGCTCACTTAAATTGACAACCATGGCTAGACTTGGTTCTGTTTTGGTTTCTGGTTCATCATATTTTTGTTCTTGCTCATCACCTTTAGTTTCTTGCTCCTCAACTAATTCCTCCTTTATCTTAATCAACATCTCCAGTTCTGTGAACCTTTTTAGTAAGGTCTCATTTTCTTTGCTAATATCAGTAATCAGTTAAGATTGGCTTTAAATCAAGCTTTCCTGTTCTTCTATGGCAAGAGTCTGTAGGGTTATAGTATCAACATGCCCGCTGATTTCTTCTTTAGCTTTATGGACGACAGCTTTGACCTCATCAATTGATTTGTCTTTCTTTGCTTTTTCAGCCTCATCCAACTCTTTATGTCTGTCTCGGATAATACCAGATCTTCTATTCAACAGCTTTTCTATCCTTTCCATTTTCAACAAAAGTTCAGTGATCATTTCATCCTTCTCATTAGGTTGATTGATTCCTGATTTAGCATAACTTTCAGAAGCACCTGCCTCTGATTGAGCTTGTCTTACTGGCATTCTCATAGTATGACCTTCCTCATCCGGAGATGATTCAGAGTCATCTGATGAACTCGTAGATTCACCAGACTAAATAGAATAAGTAGTTGGGAAAGTGTGAGGTGGGGAAAAGTGAGCTGGATACATGTGTGGAAACTGAATACGTGATGGAATGAATGGATAAGCAATTCAGCTTCTTGAACAGAAGGTCCTGTGTGAAGATCACCACCTACATCAACATGTGGTGACACAAGCCTTTGTTCCTCCATTGTTTCTTCGGTATGCTCATCAACATGTTATTGATCAGGAGAAGCTTGTTCTACTTCGTCATATGGAGGATCATCTGCTAGAGCCACTTCTTGTTCAGCTTGTTCTACAATTACATCTTCTTCATTTATCTGCTGTAACATCCAAGGAAATAATGGAAACAAGGTGCCATTGTAGAAAGTCCTAGGATTCCTCTTCTTTATGTACTTGTATGGGGAATGTCCATTACAGGTACTACAGTGTCAGTTGGAGGAATGCTTCATTGATAAGGAATTAAAGGAATCTTAGGTACATGATGAACATATGTCTTCTTTCTTCTTGAATGCATGACACCAGGCCATTGAATACAGACGCAGACATGTTGAATGGCTTGTTAGGGCACAGAGCACATATTGCATATGATGTAGTCATAGGGATATCATTCCATCCTGTCTTTCTTTTGGATAGACAGTGCTGGAATAAGTGTATCAGGAATTATTGGACCCCGAAAGGATTATACATGCCAATTCAAGTAGTGGATGATGGTTGTTCTGCTGAAATCTCCCAAAGTCCAATAACCAATGCGGATGAAGAATCTGCATCAACAAAAGAAGACAAGTGTCGGTTGTCCGCATTTGTACATGCGGATGATCAAAGAACAAATGCTAACAAGTATTTGCTCTTCCACATTAACAAATGAAGACAGCCGCACAAGTGCTGAAAAAGGATCAACACATCCGCATTAACTAATGTGGATGCTCAGCAACAAATACGCTAAGTGTTTGTTCATCCGCATTTGTCAATGTTGTTGACCCAACACTAATGTGGTAGAAGAAAAACCAATGCTGATGAAGATCAACATATCCACATTAGTCAATGCGGATGAACAAAACAAATGCTGATGAAGACCTTTTGTACTTGGAATAGATTATGTATAGGGGTATTTTAGTCTTTTATAAAGGCTTCCTGTCAGCCTATAAATAGAATAGAAAACCTCGTATGTGAGGTGACTTTAGATTTTGACCTTAGACTTTCGACTTTTGTCTAACGTTAGACAATCTATTTATTACAGTCCTTTGTCCACAAGGTGTCCTGTTACTGTATAGTGCTCAAATCCTAGCATTTATTGTAACTGTTCATCTTAATCAATACAAAGAGCATTTATGAGTATTTCTTGCATTCAAT
>BJCN01051935.1:2431-21753 GCA_018326445.1 Flaveria brownii | reverse complement strand
TATAAGGATGGCAAACCATGCTGTTTTAATTGCCGAAACGTGGTTAGTAATAAAATAATTATTGTTTCGCAGAACTCTTCTCTCTCTATGTTTATGCTTTAATTGCAATATATTGTATGTTCTTGCTAAAATTGCTAATTAATGTGCTAAATCCGCTGCAAACATAATCTAATTGATCAACACGAGAGGCTGAGATCCTGTCAAAGCTGAATATGGCCATATAAGTTGTCAAATTCCAAATAACTCATTTTTATGCTGAATATGGTCATATCACTTCAGATATGGGCATATTCGGGCAGAAAACAGGTTTATAACCCTAGTACACATTATTTCTAACATAAATTTTATTTCCTTTCAAACCCTAGCCTCCCTCAAATCCTTAGGTGTTTTTGAGCATTTTTTAAGAGTTTTTGGGAGATTTGAAGGCCAAGATTGAAGATTTCACACTTTCAAGAAGGATCTACCATCATCCACTCAAGCTCGGTTTGAATTCCTTTTGATCTACTATGAGTTCTTCCATATTATTGAGTTTGGGTGTGTTTTTGTAGCCTTATAGGCTAAACTCTTATTTTCACTTGGATTAGATGAAACTTAGCATGATTTAACAACTTATACATGATTCTTAGTGTTGTTTATGTTAATATCATGATAAAACTTGATTATTCTTTAATGATTATGTGTATTTGTTCTAGTTTGATGAAATGTTCAATCTTGTGGGTGTTGTAAGCATGTTATGTTGAAAAAACTCATGTTCTTACAAGATTTATGCATATGATTGCATCTTTTGTATGTAATTTTGTGACATTTGACTAGGAATAGTGAATGAAGGTTGGGGATTTAGTAAAATTGTGTAAATATGCATCCTTATGCTTATGTTTAAGAAAACCATGGTGTATGTCATGAATATCTCTTGCCATTGGTTATGAATTGATTTTGTAATCGTGGTTTGATGTTCATAAGTTGAAGGGTAGTTATTGTTTTGTCTAATGTACACAAGTTGAGGTGGTTGTCATGTGTTATCGTGTTAACTTTTTAAAAATTTAGGAAATTAGGTAACCCTAACAGGAGTCTAATTCATCTTTAACATTGATATAATCGTATCATTAGTTCTTCAAGGCATAACTTTAGGTGGCTATTGTGTGTTTATCGTTCTAGCTTTCCAAATGGTTATATTTTTAGATATCCTTGACGGGGGTTTAGGCTACTTCCATATATCATGTGTAAAAAAAGGTATCTTCTCGAGTTTGTGCTAGTTGTTAATTCTATGCTAAGTGGAATCAAAGTCCAAGTGGTATCTTTAATTAATTGTGTATCTTCGTCTTTACTTCCTTAGTTTATTGCTTTAATTTGCTAATCATTTTGGTTAATTATAATATTCATAAATCCAAACTCAATTGATCGGTTGAATAGTGATTAAGATTTAGTATTGGGAGTCATTGTGTCCACGGATCAATACTCGATTCTTACCTCAAGCTATACTATTATATGATAAGTGTGGTTGTCTATTATGTGTAGTTAGTCTAAAGGTGATAATAGTTTCTTTACAATTAAAAAAATGTGTGAATTTTCATATTAAATATACATATACGTTACACACATCACAAAGCCACCATCACAAGTTAGCGACCTCGCATCCATCACTCTACAGGTCCTCCTCTATAGCAACCACTTTGCGGGTCCTCTCGCAATTTCTTTTTGCAACTACTCCGTGAGTCAGATCCATCTCCTTCACAAGTTTCTTTAACTTATTTTTGTTCACAAAAAGCTATTTCTTCATACTTCTCTTTTATGCTCACGTACATATACAAATACCTTTGGTTTTTGTTGTTTAATGTTGTGATTCAATCAAGCAACCTTATTACTATAGAGGCTACTTAACCAGTTTGTTTAGTTGATTTCTTAATCTCATTAAATGTCCTTTAAAATAACTTTAGAACAGTCAAATAAGTTCAATTTCAAAGAAAACAACTTTAAGTATTTAATGTGATTTACATTGAAAATTTTGATCTTTAAACACAATAAACTTTACTTGAAGATTTGCAAAAAAAATATTTTTTTAACTTTTTCTAAAACTTTTATCAAATCCCCTCATCCCCACACTTGAGATTTAGATTTCCCCCAATGTATCAACTAAATATTACTATTTGTATGGAAACAAGTTAATTTTAAGATGAGACTCAATCTTATCATATTCACAAACCATTTACAATCAATCAGGGACTCACCATTCATAAACAAAAACTAAACTAACTACAAATTAACTATTTTTAACAATTAATAATGTAAACAAATGCATCTGGTTATGTCTTTATGCAAGATCTTTAATTGTACTAGTGATCTTCAACATCCGATCCACTAATCTACAAAACATAGTAAAACCCGTGTAGAAGCAAACTTCTCACTTCATGATTAACACCTCACATTTAAATCGATAATGCATCCCCTTCCCCATACTTATAGCATTGTATTGTCCTCAATGCAACATTTAACCGGATAAACATGATTAAAATTAGTTAACTTGTTTGACAAAAATTTGAGGAAAATGTCACTTTAAACATAAAAGTCCTAAACTCGCTTTTATAGTAATCACGGTCAAATTTAGCATATACAACAAGCCTTTTATACCATCCAGCAGGCCCAGGTGGTGAATGCACTCATAAAGTACTTAAAATAAAATAAACAAATTCATAAATAAACTAAAAACAAGACTAAAAAGTACAAAATACCTCAGGATGCCTACCAAGTATCGATAAGCTTTAGGTTTTCAGCCAGACTATACCTGAGATTTGTTAAGGTGGTTTAAGTGCACATTTTCCTACCAAATTCCGACAAACGCTTGCTAGTTGACATGCCAGTTTTGTAGTTACGGCCTAATAATCGGCAAGTTTATTGAATATTTGTTGTGGAGATGCTTCATGATGATTTGTCCAATTCCTTGTAATACCACATTCCTTTTATTTGTCCTCAAACCCTCTTCTCCAACTTTGTTGCTTGAAGTAATAAGCATGGGGAAAGGACCGGGATAAACTTGGATTATTTTACTCTTTGGCTCCTCTAAAGGTGTTATGTCATTTAACAACTTTAAACACACAAATTCATGTTCTTGAAGTCCCATAATCTCTTCAACCACACCACCATCAATCATGATGTTAGTATCCAACTCAGATTGCTCTTGTCTTAGTTGAGCCATATCCTCAACTAGTTGACCAACCTGCTTAACCAATGCCTTGAGTGTTTTATCTTTTTCTTTGTATTTTTTTTTTTCATTTCTATTAACATGTTCAAGATTTCATTATGGTTAGAGTTCATTGAACCTTGAGGCTACTCATATGACACCTGAGGATATTCAAGATAGTAGTCATCATACTCCTCTCGGTAACTTGATAAATGTGGCATCTTGGATTCATAGTGGTTGACATCCCACTGTTAGGCATATTTGAAGTTTATGTCTGCATGATAATATTCTTGATTCTTTAATGGTGTTGGAGGTTCATAGTGTGGATAATATGAGTGGATTTCTTCATATTCGTTGTTTGCCCTCACATATCCCATTTATCGTATGTATTCAGAACATCTTCTTTCTATGTTTTCATATTTACTCTCGAACATTGTACAATCTTGAACTCAATGATAAAAGCTTATGCAACACATACATGGATCATTATCCCAGTCACAACCTATGATAATGTTAAAATTCATGAGATTCCACTAAGCCTTCAAAGAAACTACTTGCAAAAATAAGCAAATACCACGCGTAATTCTAAACGACAAAAGAATAAATAAACAAAAAAACGAAAAATATATATTTTTGGTTTTTATAGATTCTTAAAGCAAATAACTATTACAAACACTAACCGCAATGATTCCCTTGCAATGATGTCATTTTGATAGATGTCATGTGGTCGGTCAAATATATATTAATTAAATAGTGCCTAACCACCCTTAATAGTAAAGGGTAAGAATGGTGTCAAATCCACAAATAATCACATGAAAGTGCCGGTAACGATTAAACGAAGAACATTAAACATTGAAAAGTAAATTGCTTTATGAATTTATTTTAGAAATAATCAAATTAACGAAATAAAAGTTTAGGTTTTTAACAATCTTGAGGTAAAAACAATCCACTTCAGGATTCAGGTTTGACAAAGTTACGTTCTTTAATAAAACCTACTGAGAAGTCATTAATGGTGACTTACATATGATAAGATTTAAGTGATAATTATGGATTAAAGCTAAAGGACTTCATTCAAACAATAACCAATTTGAATCATGTAACCCTAGTTCTAATAATCAATCACACATAGATTAAAAGAAACCAAAGTTATAGAAAACCAAATTAGGTTTAAGCATAATCAAATCGTTTAAATAATCAAATTATGAATTGAATCCAAAATAACTTAAAAGTTTCAAGATTCAATCTCAAAATCTAAGTTACAAACAAAGAAAAGCGAAAACTTGCACAAACACATCCCCCTAAGTGAATCACGAATGATTTAGCCCTGGATCGTCATTAAATCTTCAACTCGATTGTAATGATCATGTGAATTTGGATTATCTTGATGATGGAAAGATTTAGAATGGTGGAAGATAGTTGCTTTTCGTCCTTGATTGCAGTGTAAAGAGGTCCTCTACGTCTTAGGGTTAATCCCCCTTTAAAACCTCTCAAATTAGGTCAAAATCCTCCAAAACACGACGCTCGACATCAGTGGCACCAATAGTGGCGTCAGTGGCTCCAGGTCGGCGTCAAGCCAAGAGTAATAGGTGGCGTTGGTTAGTAGGTTTTGGGTTTACTAATGTCGATGGCATCGGTGACACCCAGAATGGCATCGGTGGCTCCACCTCCTACACAAACTTGATTTTCATGTGTAACTTTTCGAGATCTTTCCGTTGATAGGCTGTGGGACCCATAACTCTTTTTCTAGACAATTTATGCCCGTTTTAAGTTACCTTTGTCTTGGAACTTCTCATTTACATTTTTACCTCCCGAGTTTCAATTTTCGTCTCGTTTCTTCCAACTTATTCATGTACTTTACATTTGACCTACAAACACAATAATATCCCAAAAGTAACTCTATTTCCTATAAATTGACACTTAAAACACCGAAATAAAGTCTTTAAATGTTGAACTTTCACCATCCGATCAAGGTCCAATAGCTTGGCCATTCTACCAGAGTTTCATGAGTTATCTAAATAATATCCATACCTTCACCTGAATGACTTCGGTTCCATCTATGATAACATTTAGGCATAAGGGTTCACACCCAAAAAAGTCATGCTAGTACTATTCCAATTCACACTAAAAGGCAAACCCAATAAATGGTTGTATTCTTTATCACCTGCTAGCATCTTCACTTAGGAGAAGTTACAACATGCATTTCTAAAAAATACGACACACAACATAAAATAAGTGAAGCCATAATTTCCATTTGTACCTTCCAACAACACCAAGATAAGTCATTTCATGAGTCTTGGACGATTCAAATAACTTTTACGAACATGTTCCCGTCATGACATCCCTCAATAGGAGTTAATTTCATCTTTTTATAATGGATTGTCTGTTGAATATGTCTGGGATATCAACTCAACCAGTGCAGACACATTTATGACTAACACTAAGGAGAAGGATTGGTTTCTATTAGAGAAGTTGAGCATAAATTCAAAGAGGCAAGCTTAATCCCACAAGAAGTCCAGGAATATGGCTGAAGCAGATTCCAATACCACTTCTAGAATTGATGCACTCGAGCGAATATTCTCAAATTTGGGTCAGTCAAGAGGTAAGGCAGCTCTTCAAGCTGTTACTTAATTCAATGTATGTCAGGGATACCGGGAAGCAAGACATGTTGCCTAGTATTGTCTAGATTATGTGTAGGATGATAGGCGATTGTTTTAACAACATGAACTCCAACACCTATCACCCAGGTTTAAAAAATCACCCAAATCTCAGATATGGTAACCCAGAAAACCAGTTGAACTCGAATTTTTAAGATAATTCTCATCAATAATATCATAATACCTCAATCGGTCAGAGTGGTCAGTATAGTCAGAGGAACTACAATAGGGGTGGTCAGATGAACTATTAAAGTAATCAAGACCAAGGCATATCAGGAACAAACTCAGAACCAATAAACAGTGAGCTCTTAGATTTTTTGAAGGAGACAAAGAAATCTAATGAGCTTTAAGATAAGAGTCCAAAGTCTTTGACCAAGAAATTAGGACAACTGGCTAAGGAGGTAGTTAGTTTGAAGAAAATCACTAGTAAACTACCTAGTGATACTCAGAGTAATCCTATCCATTCGCTTGCACCATCTTCTAGTTTCTCAGGTGTCAAGAACTTTTTCGTTAACCAGGTAAGTACTCCTCAACCTGGGAAGGTATATGAAAATAAAGTCAGCTATTCATCACCCTTCATTGAAGGGTTGGTGGAAGATGTTGACAAAGGATAGGATGGTGATTGTGAAATTAAACCTATTACACCTAAGTCGCCCAAAAAAGTAACATTTTCTAAAGAAACTAAAAATGGTAACAAAGGGATTTTCTTTTGGGGGTCAAAGAAACAGGTATGGAAGATAATACCATTTCATTTCTTAATGCCTTACATAATCCAACAATTAAGGTCATCACCAACAAAAGGGGCCCACTTCAAGAAGAGATGAGGGACATTTTCAAACAAATAAAGATCAAGATTCCTTTACTTGAGGTCATTAAACAAGTCTCAGTTTATACCAAATTTTTTAAGGACTTAAGCACTCAGAAAAGAAATCACAAGATGCCAAAAACACTTGATTTATCAAACAATCTGAGTTTTATTCTGCTAGGAAATCTTCCACCAAACTGCAAGATCAAAGAACGCCTGCGATCTCCTCCAAGTTGGAGATTTTCAAATATCACGATCATTGTTAGATCTTGGGGCAAGTGTGAGCATCCTCCCGAGAAGTCTCTATGACCAATATGATTTTAGTCCTCTTTGTCACGCTCAAACTAATATAGTGTTAGCTGATATGATAACTAGACTAACCAGGGTTATCTCTCAGATGTAATAGTCAAGGTGGAAAATTTCTACTATCCTCTTGACTTTTTAGTGCTTGATTATACGTCGGTTGAGGCAGTCGACCAACAAACGGTTATTTTGGGTCGTCCATTTTTTGTCACCTCAAATTCATTGATCAATTGTAGAATGAGGGAAGTTGATAAGACCTTTTGAAATCAAATAAAATTGATTAATTCTTTTTCCCATACATCTAATCCTCTGGTTAATAGTAAATGCTCTATGGTGGTCACTATTGACAGGTCTGGCCTTCATACCAATGAAGGAGACACCATAGAGGCATGTGTTACGTGTGAAAAGCATCAGGTGGAGTTGAGTAAAGTCATGGAAGAAGAAAGTTAGGTAATAGCACTTCAAGATGGTAAACCCACCTGGACTCATCAAATGGAAACATTTCCTGACAATATCTATACAAAGTTGGACTTATCTTTGAAGTCACCTCCAACCATAGAGCTTAAGGAATTGCCAAAGTATCTAAAGTATGCTTTTGTTGGAGCTAATAACACCATTCTGGTGATTATCGCATCCAACTTGTCTAAGGAGAATAAGAAGGCTCTCATGGAGGTATTGATAGAGCATCGGGTAGCGATTGGTTAGGCAATTATTGATTTAAGAAGAATCAGCCCCTCTAATTGTATGCCTAAGATTATTACATAATAAGGAATCAAGTAGCTAGGGATGCTCAAAGGAGATTGAACCGTGAAGAAAGAGGTATTTAAGTGGCTCGATGCATGTATTGTTTAACTAATCTCTAACAGCGAATGGGTCAGCCTGACCCAGACAATCCCCAAGAAAGTCGGCATCTATATTTTCAGTAGAGTGGACAGTGAAGAGGTAGCCACCCGGCCAGTAACTGGGTGGCGTATTTGTATTGATTATAGGAAGTTGAATGCTGCAACTATTAAGGACCATTTTCCGTTACCCTTCATTGACCAAATAGTTGAAAAACTAGCAGGTCAATGATTTTATTGTTGTCTAAATTGCTAGTCGGGATACAACCAAATTGCCATTCATCCATAGGACTAACATAAGGCCACCTTCACTTCTCCATATGATACTTTCTCATTTAGTCGGATGCCATTTGGCTTGCATAATGCCCCCGCCACCTTTCAAAGATGCATAATGAGTATCTTTTCATATATGGTGGGGGATTCTATGGAATTTTTATGGATGATTTTTAAATTTTTTCAACATATTTTGAGTCATGCTTAACTCAATTGAAAAAGGTTTTAAAAAGATGCATGGAAGCGAATTTGGTCCTAAGTTAGGAAAATAGACATTTTATGATTCAAGAATGTATGGTGCTCGGGCACGTTGTCTCTGATGCACAGTTGAATTACACAACTACAGAAAAAGAATTACTTGTAGTTGTATATGCATTAGACAAATTTCAGTCTTACATTTAGGGTGGAAAGGTTATTGTGTATTCTGATCGTTCTATTGTTAGGTACCTAATGTACAAGAAGGATGTAAAGCCTCGGTTGATTCGGTGGATCTTTCTATTACATAAATTTGATCTGGAGATTAGGGACCAAAAGGGAAAGGAAAATATGGTACCCGACCACCTGTCAAGAATCATTCATAAGTTGGATGAGCATGAGCTAGAAATCAATGACACATTCCCACACGAGCATTTATTGTCTATTTCTACTTCTTATGACCCATGATATGCTAACTTTGTTAACTATTATGGTACAAGCATCATTCCTGAACATTGGTCAAATACAAAGAAGACACACTTCATGTCACAAGCAAATCAATATTTTTGGTAAGATCCAGATTTGTTCAAGATAGGGGCTGATCAGCTGATCAGATGATGTGTGTTGGATTCGAAGATACAAACTGTGTTGCGTTTGGCACATGCATCTGCATGTGGTGGCCATTTTAGTGGCTAGAAAATAGGGCATCTGGTGTTAAAATGTGGGCTATTTTGGCCCAACATTTTTAAGGATGCTTTTGAGTTTGTAAAACCATGTGCGAGTTGCCAAAAGATAGGTAGTAGCACAAAATGAAACTAGATGCCCATGCAAAAACTCCTAGTGATCGCATCTTTGATGTTTGGAGGATTGATTTTATTGGACCATTCCCTAATTCATTTGGCAATTTATACATTTTGGTGGCATTGATTATGTCTCCAAGTGGGTAGAGGCGATTGCCACCAAAACAAATAACCATAGTGTAATTTGTAAGTTTGTTTAGTCAAACATTTTTTCTAGATATGGAGTACCTCGTGTGATCATAAGTGATGGGGGATCTATTTTAAAAACTTCAATTTTAACAAACTACTCAAACGGAATGGAGTGGATCATCAGATTGCCACTCCATACCATACTCAAACAAGTGGTCATCTTAAGGTGTCCAATAGACAGATCAGGGAAATTTTATAAAAAATAGTGTGACCTGAACACAAGGATTGGTCAAATAAACTCAATGACGCCTTGTAGGCATATTGCACTACGTATATAATGACTATTGGAACCACCCGTTATTGGTTAGTTTATGGGAAGGGTTGTCATTTACCGGTAAAACTAGCTAATCGAGCTTTATGGGCCATTAAAGAAGCTAACTTTGATTATGATACTGCAGGAAAATTGAATCAGTTGAGCTTAACTAAGCTGGACGAGTTGCAAAAGGAAGCGTATGAGAGTGCATCTACCTACAAGGATAAGATGAAACGGGTGCACAATGCAAAGATCCAACTAAAATACTTCCAAGCAGAGATTTAGGTGTGGTTGTACAACTCTTGTCTAAAACTATTCCCGGGCAGTTAAAGAGTAAACGAACTAGTCTATACATCATCATGCGAATCGGGAATTCGGGAGACATGAGATTGAAGATTTTGAAGACCATATTTGACAAGTGGTGAATGGTCACTGGTTGAAGTCGTACTTGCAACCAACTGATTTGAATGGGTCGGATAGGCAAATTGATGATTTTGTGTCAGTTAGCATTTGGGTTTCTAACCCTATCTCAAAGTTGAGGTAACAAAGAGTCAAGCTATAGACTCTTAAATATAGTGCTCTAGGAGGTAACTCGTGTTTATGGGTCTTTCTTTTTGCTTTTCAGTTTTTTGTTTCGTTCATGTGTCACTTCGTTTATCTATTTGTGTAGAGCTCGTTACACCACTTAAGTGTGGGGATGTTCACCTGATCAGGTACGTTTTAGCAGTAAATTGTGAGTCAAGGATAACTCGTTTCAGAAGTCAAGGGTGAAGGATAAACTCGGGTTCACAAAATAAGTAAATGAAGTTTGTATATTTTGCTTTTGGTTAATGAGTCTGAGTCGTTGAGTCGAGAACCTTAGGGAGTGTTTGGGGTTGGTAAAGAGCATAAGAAGCCATATTTTTTTAAAAAAAAACCCATAAATTAGGGACAATGTATCCTAAGTTTGGGGATGTGGGAACCCCAGGCAGACACATTTTGGAAAAATGGAAATTTAGACCAAATTAGAAAAATTTAAAATTTTTTCTCTAAAATGCTAACCGTTGGAAGAGATTATTTGTCTTGGTTAATTCCCTTAATGTTTAAAACCCGGTATGTTTCTAGAAGTTGGAAAGGGAATGTCTAACTAAGGGTAGCAAACTTTAGGTGTAGTAAACTTGCACATTTCATGTCGGTAACCCGAATACATCTTTTCCATTTGTGAGAAGCATGTTTCTTTGTTATATATCTTAATTACTCATTCGAGTGTGTAATGATTCTTATTAGTGGTAGAACTTATGGAGCGCATGCATTTCGAGACTTGAGACTAAGATTCACATTGAAATGATTAAGGCAATAGGATTAACCATAGAACAAACCCATAGGACCCACCTACCCAACATTTATCCCTTAGTCACCAATTTTGAGCATGTTTCCTCGTTCATTTTGTTTAAACCAATTATCATGACAATTAAGCCTTTTGTTAGCCTTTTAGTTTGTTTACCCTTATGATGGAACTTGAGTTAGTAAATTGTATTTGAGTGGTAATTAAGTTTGATTTGTTTCAAGTTGTGAGTTGGAAGACAGTTAAGTTTAAGTTGAAATCCATTATGTGTTAGCATTTTATAGAAAAAAGAAAAAAATGAATGTGAAAAAGCAAAGAAGAATTGTCAAAGTAAATTAGGTCCAATGATCGAGTTATAAGACAAGAAAAATATTGTGTTTAGCAAGTAAGTCGTGTTGAGAAGTGTTATTGTTTGTTTTTAGAATCGAATAAGTAGTTAGCTCAAATTTTTCCACCACTTTAGTCACTATCTCTTAAATATTTCCTACACAAACCTAAGTCTAACATTACAACCCTGTGAAAGCTCTCATTATTGGTGTGAAGTCTCGCGTTAGTGGGTGGAGGCTTGATTGCTTTACAAGCCTATGCTCACTGGTTTGTATCATTCCATGAGTGTTCTTAAATATACGGCACATATTTTTTCGAGTTCAAAAATTACACCAAGTGGATAGAACAATTGTGACGGTGTGACTTGTGCAAGGGAGCAACCTAGAGTTTGGTAATCTTGGTTAGGCAATCTAATGGATTAGAGGATTATGGTTGTTACATGGAATTAGGTATAAACTTGAACCTTAATTGGTGTTAGTATTTGTGTGTCTATGTTTTGAAATTTTTGACCCGAATTGCTATGTATAAAAGCAGTCTCGCTTGAGGGCAAGCAAGAGACAAGTGTGGGGATGTGATGTTTGGGTGTTTGAATGGGTTTTATTGGTGTTACTTGTAAGACTTTAATGAGTTTATTATTTAGAAAGAAGTTACTACGAGTGTGTTTAGGATTTGAAGGTATCAATAGCTAAGGGAGGTAAATAAAGCTAATTGAGAAGTCTTAAGATGGAGTCGAGCAAGCCAGAGCAAAACACAAGAAAAGAAACAAAGGATGGAGAAAATGGAAATTGATCACTGTAGGTCATGTGTTCACCGTAACCTATTGTGGCTAGAGACTGAAAAAACAGTAGGCCCCCATCATAACTTGTAGTGGGCGGGTGACCTATGGTGGATGTAGGCTAGAAAACAACAGAAAGCGCCTACAGTGACTTACGGTGGTTATAGGACCTACTACACATGGCACACTGAATTTTGTTTAAAAGACGGGAAATCTAGGTTTTGACCAACCGCTTCATTCCAAGCCGCTCCCAAGTCCCTAGAACGATCCCAAGCGATCCCAAAGTCTTCCGAGGTGATTTTAAGGCTCAAGATCTTATTTTTTCATTTGGTTTGATTCTCTAATGTCTAGAACAATGTTTTTATTTGTTTTCCCTTTGATTTTCATTACCATATCCAGCTAAACCACTTGTGATCTTCTCCGGGTGGTAGTGTTTGTATACACTTGACTTGTTTTTTGTTTTCAATTGGGGTTATTATTGAACTAGGCATCTTAAGCCAAGGAACATTATTTGTTAATTAGAATTCTAAAATATTTATGTTGGTTGAAACCTATGTTCTAGTTTTTATGAGTGTTTTTGATTTTTTTACATCATGAAACCTCACAAGGGTTAGAATTGTATTGGTCAACATGAGTTGGGTATGATTTGAGTAGTTCTTTTACAACAGTCCCGTTCAATCCCATTAGGTATAGTTAAACCAATGATGGTTATGTTTATGTGACCATTCGTGAACATATAGGACAAGTCAGTAGTTGCAAACCTGAATCTAGAAAAGATTACCTTTCCAATTATTGTTTACAACTAATCCAATATTAAATCAGTTTTCTTTTCAATTTGTTCTTAATTAATTTAGAACCCTTAAATCAAGTTTTTCACTTTCCATATATTCATTGTGTAAACAACCTAAATTACCCTATCTGCTTGGATGAGCTAAGATCACAGAAATTAAATTGTTTTTATTAGGCCTGACAAACCGCATCAAGCATGAGGTGCTAGATTCAAACGATTGGGAAAATGTAAAAAGGTTGGGAGGTTTTCTACATCATTTTTATGAGCTCACCCTTAACTTTTAATTGTCTATTATTTGTTCTCAACTGATTATTGTTTAACATTGTTTTATTATATCTACATTTATAACTTCTAATTGTCTTTTTATTGTTCTTGTAGAGATGAGATATCGATTGACTGAAAGAGTTGGTTGTGTGTTTAGTGTTGTGTGTTTGGTGTTGTGTTTGGTGTGCTTGTACGGACAAGAAGACTTAGTCTTTTAATTTTTATGAATTATGATGTATTTTCTAGACTGCATTTTGAAGTTTAAACTTTGTATTTGTGTTAAGACTAATTCATATTTTTTGGGTTTATTTGCTTCATTGTTAGGGATTCTAAACTAATATAATGTTAGAACTAATAATTAAACATGAACAAGAAAATAGCACAAAGCTTATTCGGATTATTAACTGAATCTGATCCGAATTGAATTCGGATAGATTTAGATCGGATGGCTATATCCCTTATTCGGATCGGATTTCGGATAGGTATACAACTAATCTAATCCGAATAATCTGTTATCCGATTTGATGAACACCCCTACTCACAATCATAGTCAATAGCATGAGAATTCCACCAACAGTAGTAGGACCATCAGCAACTGCACGTACCATTGACAATGATAATGACACTACCAACACCTTTAACGCCATCGGGAAAGTTAACCTAATCAAAGCACATAGGTAAAAATCAAGTTTACAAAACAATTACCAAAAACATAAAACTAACAACACTAAACCGTCATTTTATAGAAAAGGTGGCATGAAGTACATGGAGATCACGTTTTGGAAGCAATGACATATATAAGCCACACGTTTGTAACTAGGGACAAAAAAACGTGATGTGTGTCAGCTTTTTGTGCGAAATATACAGACCAATACATAAACCACTCTTTGTACATGAACACATACTATGTAGGACCACTTCTTTTACATGAATTACACTATATATAGGTCCGATTTAATACATGAATGAATGATCTAGACTTTCAAGAAAGTTGTCAAACGCAATAGTGAGCCTAAAAAAATACTAATTCTTTTGATTAAAATAATTTGACAGGATCAAGGAAATATCTTTGTAAGCCATTCAATAACAAACTGAAAATTTTCCAATCATACAATAGTAGTCCTATTTAAAGTCATAATCAATTTCATAATTAAACTACATGATTAAATGTTGGCTATCATGAAAACCTTAAATTATGGACATAAATGCAGAAAAATAATGGTGCCAGTTAGAATAGTAGAGAAACTTAATATCAAGGGAATAATGAGTAGAGGTAGACCCAAACTAACTTGGGAAAAGAAAATTAGTCAAGATTTTTTGGAGTTACATCTCTTTGATGGCATGGTAGTACATGATTTTTTATATTGTTGTGCATCTACAGCTTGTTGACATTTTTATAGTGATGTAATAGTGATTCTTGCATATAAGTGTTTGGTATATGCCTTTATTTACTAGTTTATAATGTTTTTTTAGTACATTCTATTTGCTCATGTATTGCTACTGTATGCTTCTAGTGATAAATTGTTTAACATATCGTATGTTGGGTATTGTGTTCATTTCATATTGTATGATATGATTTGATTGTGCTTATTGTAACAGAGGGTCTCACTAAAAACAGCATTTCTATTATTTTAAATAAGGGTAAGGTTTATCTATATCTCACTCTTACCAGACATAATAGGTAGCCTTGCTATGGATGAAATATACTGAGTATGGTTATGATTTGGGATATTTTAAAGTTTGTATGGGCATGTATTAATTTCTCCCCAAATAATATTACTAACTTTTAGTTTATTATCAAAGACAATCTCACAAGTACATAGATTTATACTTAAGTTTCATTCTATTTCACTCGTAAGACTGATTATGTATAAACAAAAAAGACAAAGATACCCAGTATATCCCATTAAAAAGTAGGGTCTGGGAGGGATAGGTGGTGGCGAGTCTTTCCTCTGTCTTGAGAGATAGAGAGACCGCTTCCAAAGAGACCCCCGACTCGATTATGTATGAAATACTAAAAGGGTTTGGGAGGCGTAAGACTGATTATGTATGAAATACGAAAAACGTATCTCTTTTAAGCAAAATTCTTCTACTCTAATAAAAGAGTAACTATGTAGAACACGTGTCAACATCACATTCATTCTCATAAAACTTTTCCCGTTTCTCTCTCTTATTAAATAATTACCTTAATTATAAGAAACAAATTTTTATAAAATAATTTTTTTCTAAAATATCAAACTTATTTAAAAATATGAAATATTTTAAATTTAGTGTTTTTAAAAAGTAATTTTTTTATAAATCAAAAATAAAAATAAGAGTTATAATAAGGAAATTTATAAAAATGATATTTTTTTTAAAAATGATTGATTTTTTTCTAAAAAAACTTTAAAAAGTTGATATCACTGTTTTATTACTTATCATTTTTAATCCTACATAATTTAAATCATATCTTATCCTAAAATATCATTTTATAATTAAGTAAAATTTTATTTTATTTAATATTTTATTTATTCAACCCGTATAATACACGGATTTACTAAAACTAGTTAAGTATAAATCTATAGTTATTATACAAGAAGTATATTTGAACAAATAAGAATAAAATTGTAAACATTATTATTCGGATCGTTAGTATGAATTATTATAATAACTATGTTAGTATCAAGTGCATTACACAAATTGAATAAAATAACTAGGTTAGTATCATATGTATTATCCAGATTGAACAAATAAAATATTAAATAATTAGTAAGAAAAATATATGAATTATAAAACGTCATATTGAGATAAAATATGATTAAACTTACTTATAAGTAAGAATTTCAAGTAATAAAACGATGATATCATTTCTTAAACACTTTTTTTTCATAAAAAAGATTGGTTTTTAAAACATTTGTGTTAAAACAACCCATTTTGACAAAAGAAAGTCATCTTTTTAAATTTTCCTTATTATAAACATAGGTTTTAAAATAGTTTGTATTTAAAAAGTTTGATGTCTTATAAAAAAATTTATTTTATAAAAAAAATATTTTAGAAATTATATTTATAAAAATATATCTTTATTAATTTATTAAAAAATATTTTTAATCCAAAAAAGAATTAAATAATATCATTTGTAATTAAGTTAATTATTTATAAAAAAACAAAAAAAAAATAGAATTTCTAAATTTACACCACGTGTCCCTTAGAAAACTTTTTTTTAATTAATATGTTAATATGTATAGATAGATGTATAGGTATTTAGTTTGACTAATTTTTATGATACAAACTAAAATTATGAAATCATCATGTTTTTTTATAATTACATTGCACATGGAACTTTCATCAATAGTATAAAATTCCCACCATCCAACTCAAGAACTCTTTTACCCAATTCTCTGTTGAGCCCCACAAGAATAAACATACCCTACACAATACACACCCCTTCAACCACAGACACTGGGCATATATTCTTACACTCTTCATGCATTGGTGTTTGCAAATTACAAGGTAAAATCTTTGTGTTTTATTAACACCTACACTACATCATTCTTGTGTTTTCACCTATACTTATTAAAAAATTCGTCTTATAATCTACAAAAGCTCTGCTTTTGCGTATTGGGTTCGTCCCATATCTCCTGTATCTACGTAATTCCTTCACAAATCATTATTTTTTATGACAACCCACATGGGTTTCTATGAGGGTTTAACCCCATTATCGTTATTTCTCTTATTTGTTTGAACTTTGCGTGTTTGAATAGCTTGATTCCAGACATTCAATTTTGTTTATGGTGCTGATGATTATAATTGAGATCACATGAACTTGAAGGTGTTGAACTTGTTGCAAATTTATGAGATTGAGGAGAGAGAAATGGGAATTGGTGTTTGATATCTTTTTATGCCTTCCAACTGTTTGATATTTTGTCTGAGAGAAATGGAGGATTAGAGAAGAGTTGACTAGATTGATTGGCTTGCGGTGTGGTCAAAGGGTTTTGTTCAAGATCTGTTTTAATGTTAAAAGATTTAAGTTCACAATCAAAAGTCAAAAGTTGTTGTTGTGGGAATAGTATGTTGGAAGGGTGATTAGCATCAGGTTGTTTGAGGTTTCAAATGGCTGCAAAGTATCTGCATTCACTGGCAGATGAAAATCCAGATTTGCAGAAGCAAATCGGATGCATGACTGGCGTATTTCAGATATTTAATCGACGCCATGTTGTTTCCAGAAGGCGTGTGATCAGCAACGGTCCAAAGAGGGTTGATTCTGGTAATTTTTGACCTGGTTATTCTTATTTGTCTTCATTGTGATTGGTGTCTTGTTAGCATATCAAAGAACATAATAGTGATAGTTGATTGTTTTGTCTATACTTTTTCTCCTTATCTTGAAAGATCTTAGGGTAACATTGTCCTCCTTTGATCAATGAGCAACCAAGAGGTTTCTCCTTTGTGACTAAATAGTCAAAGGTGTTGGGAAACAAGCGGTCTCAAGGATCCCCAACAACCCTCCCAATGCTAACAATAGAGAAATATAACTGAACACAAGAATATACGTGGAAACTCCAAAACCGGAGAAAAACCACGGGCCTCCAGAGAGAAAGATCCACTATGCGACAAATTGTTACAATCACATAGATTAATCTCTCAAGCCTCCCCCCGCCCAATTACACCCACACTCTCCAAAGTGTTTAAAAAAAACTTTCTACACTCTAAGACAAGAGAACTAGAAAAGAAAGAAAGAACCAAACACTTCAAGTGTATTTTTGGTTGGGGCACTTTGAAACCAAAGCCTTGGACTTCTTTTATAAGCTTTGAGTCCTCCTAAGCTTTCATCATTGCACCAATGTGGGATGGGAACATTTTCATATAGCCAAAAATCCTAATAAAAGGTTCGAGTCATGAAAGAAGACTCTTTCGTCAATATATGCTTGAGACAGTTGTTGTTATTCCATATGATTTCTTGAAATGGTTTATATTTAAGGTTTGATCAATCTAAGAATTTGTGTGTATGTTTATCTGTTTTTTTCTGAATCTCATGCAGACAGTTTGCTTTTAAACGATGGGACACCTCAAAGAGAGTCAAGTGTTATGGGCCAGAGACACCTGGCTGCGGTATGTACAATTGATTTTGATTTGTTTATATCTCGATTAGTTTTGAGAAATGCTGTATCGTTGTGTGTATGACCCTGAATTTTATAGCACTTGTTATTTTAGGAGAAATATAGGGTACCAACCGAATCATCTAAAGATTCAAGTGCGTCTAGACTGATGAACAGTCAAAATCTTGACCTTCGAGATGTAGTCAAAGACTCAATGTATAGAGAAGCCCGTGGGTTATCACATAATAATGTAATGAAAGAGGAGTCAAATCATCAGTATCATGATGAACCTAGACAGCTTTCAAGATCTAAATCTTGCCAATTTAGAGACAGAATCCCATCTTCTGTCTATAAAGATTATCCTCGGTTTTCTTATGATGGGCAAGAAACAGACTCTGCGTCCATCAAAACTGATTCTAAAACAACATACCGAAAGCAGCTGAAAGAACTACCAAGACTTTCTTTAGATAGTAGAGAACGATCTATACGTACCCTTTCACTTGTACCCACTAAACCATCTAATTTAAAATCTAATAATTCAAGAAACCTGATTACTAATGTTGAGGTCGATGTTGACAAGGATTTGCCTCAGACGCGACCGCCTGGTGTAGTAGCAAAGTTGATGGGTTTGGAAACTTTTCCATTCTTAAAATCACCTGATGATTGTGGGTCGATTGTTAAAATGACCAACTCCACAAGAAGCTCATTGAAGGAACCAAAATCTCCATGTCAGAAAAATCGCGACATGAAGCAGATATCTAGAGTTACCATAGAGCCAGCACCATGGAAGCAGCGGGATGGTACTCATGTTATTAGATCAATAACCAAGATACACAGTCCTGCCTCTTCTGTCTACAGTGAAGTGGATAAAAGATTAAAGAATCTTGAATTTGCAGAATCTGGAAATGATCTTAGAGCTCTCAAACAGATATTAGAGGTAATGGAGGCGGTTGAAGCCAGAAAGGGCAAAAAACAGGAAACAACAGACCATGATCATCAAAATCCACCATGTGTAAGTAGGGAACTGGATGTTTCAAGGGGTCATGAGTCGCATATTGTCATCATGAAACCTTCAAGGCTTGTTAAAAAGAGTTTCACGGATAATAAAACTGATAAAGATCTGATTACCGAGAGTACACGTGGAGTGATACGTTGTCGCCCGTCCATGCCTCTTACAGATTCAAGTAAACCAAGAAAGCATTCAAACAAGCAAAAGTCAGAGTCTAGATCTCCAAGTAGGAGGAAGAAGCCTCTAAACTTCAAGAAAGCTGATGATCAAAGCAG
>BJCN01051882.1:686-15761 GCA_018326445.1 Flaveria brownii | reverse complement strand
TATATATGAATCATTTATAGAATGAAGGGCCCAAACATCATATTTTCATATGTTTAATTTTATAAAATTGTAAGGGTGGGAGGGTGCCCACGCTGTGAGGCACGACATCCGCCTGGTAACGCTGTTGTCGCTCCTGTTTTTATGCCGCATGGTGTTTCAAATCGACGAGAACTCACTATGTCTCACCCACAACCCTTTACAATCGTGACAACTCATAGTGTGATATGAGTGCCCCCTTCAAATTTCATGGTGTGATGTTATGTGGTATGGTTTGAATGACTAAGGGACTGTTTGACAATTTCTGAATAATTAAATGCTCAACCAATAAGAAGTCTTTACCACTAAGTGCTGAACCGTTAAGATGTCTGAATCATTAAGAGCTAGTATATCGTTTAACTATTCAAAGAAAAATTTTTGACCACTTCAAATAAAAGGTTTTAATCATTGAACATTAGACCTCTTAACCATTCATTATTAGTATAATGCTTAACAATTCAGAGGCAAATGTCTGAACCATTCACACATTTGCTCGCTAAACAAACAGTCTGAACCATTAACTGTTGAACCGTTCAGACATCTGAACCATTAAGAGGCTGATTCAGATACTGTCAAACGGCCCCTAACTTGTGACTGGTGGATTCATGGTGAGGGGGGGGGGGGTTCATGGTACGAGCGTCCCCCTCCACCCTAAGTTAACACAAGATTCTTAAATTACTGTAAAATATTTATGCTGAGTAAATATGATAGAAGGTTATTTTTTTCATGAGTAAACATTTGAATTTCAAGTTTTGTAATCATTAACGTAAATGCTACTAGGTCAATTTGTTATTCAACCAAATGCAAAGTGATTATGTTTCCATTTTTCATTTGTTTCGGGGTATTTAATCTAGTTTGGGGTACGTATACGTTCAATTTGTACAAGCTGGATTTAAAGTTTAAACTATTCAAAAATAACTTAAATGGGAACACCAAATAACTGAAACCCCAACAACCGTAGTAAATAGAACAATAAAAACTAATCAATTTGAGCTTTTGGAAAACTGAAAGCCTAAAAGTTTTTTTTAGGTTTTGGTAAACCAAAAACCAACCTAAACAAGGGGTTGATGCACGATGAATTCACTCGAAGGCTCAAACCGATCCTTGCCTGAGATAGGGATGGAGCTTGCTCCATGGGACGCAGTCGTATGACTCCTTGCATGTATGATCTAAGCATGTATGAACATCTTAAGGCATTACTTTATAAACATTGTGTATATTATCTTATTTTAAAACATGATATTAATCTTTCAAAAGGTTAGTATTTATAAATGGAACGCCAAAAGTTTTCTCGTTGGCCTCACGTGATAAATGTGTGAAGAGATCCAAATCATGGATTTATATATGTTGGTTGATACGCGGTGATTGGTTGATTTAATACAAGTTTTCATTTCAATGGTAAGAAAATGACGGTAGGAGTGAATTATTGGAAGAAAAAGAAATCTCTCCTTTTCAACACGAAAGATAATATACAAAAACAAAATAAGTACGAATTGATTAAATGAGCAGATGAAATAAGTAGGACAAGTTTAAAATACAAAGTGTTGTTTTTATGCTAGATGTAGGAAATAATCCCAGCTCTTGATCTAAGGAATTAACGGTTCAAATTAGAGATAAGAATAATCATGCAAGCAAAGAGTCTTGAAAGGTAGATTTAAAAGTAGCATACAATTGTTGATTTTTTTAGATTTCTCTAATTATAACTTTTTAATACAACATTTTAAAAAATATCACACCATAAAATCAAATATTTTATTCTCTTTACCTTGAGTATAGTATTACTATACTTGAAAAAAAAATCAACATTTTAAAAACCGCTTATGTGTTGTGCATATAGTTTACGTGATTATTAATTACGTAATTATGAAATTAACTTGTATAATTATCATATAACTTTCGTAATTATAAATATAATTATTAGTCATGTGCTCAATTATCATATAACTTGTATAATTATCATATAACTTTCGTAATTAGTTTGAGTTGGTTACATGGTTCTAGAATCTTCCATGTACTCTTATAAATAGCCTCATGTTTTCTCAAGATTGATAATAGAAAATAACATCCAAAACTCACTTTACTATTGATTTCATGGTATCAAAGCACTTGCTCTGCGATTCCGGAGCTTCTTCCGGTAATCAACATCTTCATCATGTCCTCATCCACTTCGTCTCCTTCTTCCTCTGAAACAACGAATATTCAACTGAATCAAACCAATACTTTGCCTAATATTGCAAATTTTTTGTCCATTAAATTCGATGACAAAAATTATCTCAATTGGAAACATCAAATTACCACAATATTAAAGACGTTGGGACTGTTGAAGCTTCTAAAATCGGATGAACAAACACCAGCAGCTGATTCTGTCGAGAGAGAGGCTTGGGAGAAGTGTGATGGCTATGTTCAAGCCCTAATTACAGCCACACTGTCTCCATCGATCATTCATCTTGCACGAAATTCAGTCCCTGCTTCATCACTCTGGAAGTCCATTGAAGAATCCTTTGTTCAAACTGTTTTTACAAAACAATCACAGTTACGAACTCAATTTCATCTACTTAAACAGAATACTAAATCTGTTTTTATAAATATAATTTTCATATTATTATCTATACTTTGAGTAACTTTAACTTGCATAATTATAAATATAACTAAATAATAAATATAACTTGCATAACTCTAATTATCACTTGCGTAATTATGATTTATAACTTGAGTAATTTTAGCTTGCGTAATTATTAATATAACCTGTGTAATTATCTAATTTACATGCCTAATTATGATGCAAACGAAATTACTCATCCCTTAAAAATACGCTTCACCTATTTTTTGCAGTTTGTACAGTGACCTCTCCAAAATAACTATATCTTGAACAACCACATCAGTTATCAATATATCATCTAACACAATACAATACCTATAAACAATTTAAAAACTATTATTGTTTCAAGTTTCACATTTAACTTGCCTATCGGCCTTATAATTAATATAAACACCTTTTAACTTTGATGCAAATACAAGTTAACTCATAAAAAACACCTTCAACAATCACTCACGTTACCGGAGAAATCAAACCCCATACCACACAAAACCTGCAAAAAAACCTACCTCAAACACGATGAAGAAAGCCGGAGCCGACAAGAAGCGGGCCCGGCGATCCTCCGCCGCCGGCAGAGATCCGGCGACTGATGCTCCGCCGAAGGTTACATCTCTCATCCTCCATCCTCTTCATACACTGTAATCGATCCATTTGCAAAGTTGAATCTCTTGTTTGTTGTCTGTGTTCGTCGGATTTTGGTGGATCTATATGTAGCGTTTTGCGTAATTGAGTTGATTGTTCGGGATTAGAAGCATTGTGTTGAGAATTGAGATCGTGAATTGTGGTTTGTGCAGTAGGTGTAGGTGTGATTTTGAGTTGTTAATGCAATTGATGCGGTGTAGTTGTTTTGTTTTTTTTTGTGAATCGGTTTGTATATGTTAGAATTGGTGAGGATTATGCGTGTTGTGTGGAGCTTTGTTAAGTTGTGATGAATGTTTTGCTTAGGGTTTTTTGCTTGTAGAGGTTGAATGACTTGATTTCTATTGCATATTAACTATAAGTTTTTAACAGAATTTTGTTAGTGCAATGGTTCTGTGTGGTTTTAGCTTGCTGTGCTGTGGGATTTTATGATTAACTATTGCATTGTAACTCTATAAAGCTGGTATTTCTATCATTGTAAAACATTAGTAATTCTATGTCAGATTGTGTAAAAGTTGTGTTTTTTAAACCACATGATCTTATCATCTCTTTTATTGCTCTACTTGCAATTTGGATGGAAGTAACAGTTGCCTGTGCAAGGTAGAATGCATTTGAAAGAAATATACAGATAGGTAGTATGAGCTGTTTTTGTTTAATTACCTTGCAGTTGTTTCTCTGTTGCTTTCAGATTGCAGCTTATCTCCACATTTGTTTGCTACCACTTATATTTGATCTGACATAAAAATCTTGACTGGGTGCTTTATGGGTATCAACTGTTTGATTAACTATATACTTCAATAGACTTGATGATACTGACTTTAGTTGTGATTTATATCTTCTTTGAAACCAGAAACAAGCGAGCAAGAAAGATGTTTTCCAATTATTTGCCGAGAAAGTGAGAGATCATAAAGACTTGGTTTCTAGGTGGGCTGTGTTGCAGGAAACTCGTGTTGAGTACTTTAGGGGAAAGGATTTTGTTACTTTTTTGAAAAATCATTCAGAGCTCAAAGACATCTTAGAATCGGATAGGCATCTAGAAGTAGAAGATATTGTCAATGTGCTGCTGAGCAAGAATCTCTTAGTTCGCTGTGATCGTGTGGTAAAAACAGTACGTCCTGGAAAGAGAAAATTGTCAACATGGCCAGCTCATTTAGAGATATTTCCTGTAAGTTTTATATTTTTATTTGACTTAGAATTTCTTTAGATTGAACTGCTGACATCAATTATATATGTTTGGTTATATAAACCTCTCTTCCTTTCGGCACTAGTAAATGTTTAATTGTTTCTGTAAGTTTCTATTTTCTGATACAGTGTGAACTGTGCCCACTCATTTCTAGTAATTAACTTGAATCTGTGCACTCCATTATTATGTGAGTATGCTCTTTTATTGAAATAATTACGAGTCATCCTTCAGCTTTCAGTAGAAAGCTCTTTCTTGGTGTTTTATTGTTAGATTGCGTTTATTTTGGAAAATAAAGTTAGCTGTGATGGCTGTGTAGTTGTGCCATGCTATTATACTGCATTTGCATGCATTTGATCTCAACCTTGCTTACTTCTGAAGCTCACATCTTCAAGATGAAAATAACACTGACAAATTAATTGGCGTTGACTTTTATTTTTATTGTATTTCGTCTACAGGAGCAGGAGTTTTCTGATAATGATGCATTTTTTGCATGGACTTTCGTAAACAAACGGCCACTATGGCAAACACTTTTATCATTATCTTGGCCTGTTTTGACTCTTGCAATCTGCTTGTTCCCTGTGTATCCCCACCAGGCAAAGCTGCTTATACTCTACACATGTGCTGGGGTACTTCTCCTTATACTTTGCCTGCTTTTGGGTAAGTTAATTATCCTTGTTATTAGTATTCTTGGATGTACTACTGTTAATATGTAAATGGTACTGTTATATATTATGAGATTTTAATGGCCTGGCAGTTATAGCACTGACTGCTTGGTACATGCAATGCTACTTGCATATGCTTGTGATAACCAGCTTAAATTAGTGACATTTTTAACAATGTCTGGAGGTTTTATTGTGCCTGATTACAATATTTTATAAGCTTGCATTTTCAATTATATTCTGACATGAAAAACAATTGTTTGGCCTGTTTTTAAAACCAGCCCTTCCACCTACAAACAAACCCTTGATTTGAAACAATTAAATAGTTGATTATTCTTGTGTTTATATGTGTTCACGCAACATTAGTTTCAACTAGAGCCCTTTGTCAATGCATATTTCCATGCATAGAGTTCTATGAATTTGAAAATTGACAATGCTATCTTTTATACATCATCAAAGAAACTTTTTGATTTAGGTGCCATGTGGTTTGAAATATACTCGAAATACAAATTTTCCCTGTTAACTGAAATTTTGAAATAGTCAAGCCCCGAATGCTTAATCTTTAATCTATATATTTTTCAAGTCTCCAGGGTATATCAGAAGACTTTCCTTACATCATATGTTGACAAAAACTTATTACTAAGATACATTAACTTGAAATACTAAATGTTATCTTCCCTTTCATACGCCATCACCTGCAAGTTTTTATAAGATAGCTCATTGTAGTAATACATTGATAACAGCTCCACTCTTGTTTGGGATTGTTTTTAATTAGTATATTATAAATTTTTCAGTCCATGTTTTGTATAATTAATTAGAAATATACATATATGTTGACAGTGAGAGCCCTGATATTTGGTGTATCGTGGATTTTACTTGGGAAACGTATCTGGATTTTCCCAAACATTCTTGCTGAGGAAGCAACACTGCGAGAACTTTTCCGTTTTTGGCCCAAGAAAGACGAGGAAGAGAAACCAAAGTTAACAGCAAGGATCTTCTATGCAATTGTGGCTGTTCTAGCCATACTACTTTTGAGGCATCATGCCCCTGATGAGGCTGCAAGGGCCAGGTAAGCATCATAAAAAACAAAGAACCGCAACAGTATTAGTTTTGCACTTTTGCCTGAATGCCCATAAGTACCCTTACATGAAAGTTGATGAACCATTATTACTCCCGGGTTCAAGAAAAGTTTGAATGGTCTATCTTTTTGTCATCCATAATATTTGTGTTTCAAGTTTAGGTGGCATGAGCATGAAAAGTGAAATGGTCGGTCCATCTTAGATTTTTAATTTCTTTTTTAACATTTTGGAAATAACTGAATTATTTGGGACCCATTTATAAACTTTTAAAGAGTATATGGATAGTGGAGATAGGTTCATTAAAAGAAAAAAAAATTAGGGGTTGGTGATGTGGCATGACATGGCAAGTATATAAACCTTTAACAAGTTCTATTGTAGTGGATGCTCTAAAATCCCTCTGTTTACTATCAATTGGAAGTTACTTATCACAAATGGTCAAACAGAGTAACAGACTCCTTAAACTATGTTTCAAGCACAATTTTTTTGTGGTGAAAAAAACGGGTTTAAAAGTTTGGTGCACGGACTGGAACTTGGAACTAGCCATGTACATCAAACCCGGTGTTTATCGTTTTTTGAAATATCTAGTTAATAGTTATGTCATTTCCAAAATTTTAATACAAACTAACAATTTTCATTTAGAAATGCGGTTCAAACCACCAAAGCAAACCAAACTGTTTTGGCTGGCCTGGCCAACCCACCCCACCCCACCCCCTCTGGTTTGGTATGTCGTTTTCAAAACTGTAGTTACCGTTTCAGCCTACGTTTTTCATCAAAACCATCCGAACTGGATCGTGAGCATCCCTATATTTTGACCTGTTAAGAGATAAAGCACAACCCAAATATGCTCGAATCATTTCTTGTAGCAAGTAAACTAATCAACGCTAATGTTCTGAATCTTGATCATGATTGTATTTTGAATTTGTTGGCTCCTGTTCTTAACTTCATATATTTACGTTGTTCAGGTATCAGAAGCGGGTTTCCAACATCATAGATGATGTGCTCGAGTGGGACCCACGACTGGCATTGTCGGGTATGATGGATAGCATGCAATCAGAAGTAAACGGTACTGAAACTAACAACAATGTTACCGATGGCGGTGGCAGTGAAAAGGCAGCTTCTCCTGATGAGTATGTGGAACATGAACATGTTGAAAGTACAGATGAGAAAGATCTGTACGATGATAATGATAATATATAGCAAATGTAAACAGATTGCATCTAAGTTTTTGAGAAAAGGAATATTATGTATTTGATTTTATATTATTTTGAGTGTTAGAATATGTGATCCAACCTAGAAATAAGTCTCAAGTGATAGTGACTTCAGCGATGATGAACCTTCTAAAAGCACTTCTAAAAGTGATTGCAATCAAATTTATGCCTGGTTTGAACCAGACCATGAACACTTCTAAAAGCACGGTTGTAAACGAGCCAATCGGTTCGGATCGCTTTGTAAACGAGCCAAGCACGGGCAAAGTTTCATTCGGCTCGGTTCGGCTCGAATTATTTTTTAATTTTTTATATATATAGTTTATACATGGCATTTTAGTAGATTTGACCTACTGTATACAAATATATAATTATATTTATACATTATAGATTATCAACCTAATAAAAAAAATTAACACTAAGCATTAAAGTGAAATGGTAAGTCGCTATGAGAAAACTTTAACTCAGCTCTTACTCTTAGTTGATCATCTCCTGCTCTCACGCATCGTTCTTTGCAATATGCTCACCGCTTAATCGACTATAGCCTTAGCCTCATCATCGATCACAACGTATTGGTATTCATGAAAATGTTATATATGAAATGCGGCTGATTTTTAAGTCATTAAAACTTAAGATCCAATATAGCCACCATCTCTCACTACAATAAAAATCGGATGACACACTAGATAGTTAAGTTGTACAATATGTTCGCTGCTCAATTGCGCTCACTTGATGCTCAATGGAAAAACTAAGGCTCGAAAATGCTCATTCGATTTTCTGCTCGGTTGAAAACGTGTCGATCAACTCAATTTGGTTTGGAAACGAGCCAAGCACGAGGAAAGTTTCGCTCGGTTCGGCTCGCCTCTTGAACAACCCTACTAAGGTATATTTATGCTTATACATATATTTATGTCATTGTCTATTATGTTTTGCATACATGTTGACTTAAGCGTTAAAGTGTCCTTAAAACTTAAGCTTTAAAGCCCTCTATCGAGTTTCTTTTGGTTGTATGTTATATTCAAGTTTAAGAAGCGGAAATATGACACTACACCACTACGAAAACCGATCTAAAACGGACGGATCATCCTCTTACACTACTACCATATGGATTTTAGAGCAACAATACCTAATACACAAACTAGGGGTGAAGTAAGAATTTTCATATTTAGGAAAGTAAGAGGCATATATATATATGGTATATCATTGTAGTGGATGAGTACTATATGTCATAATGTAACAAACAATCCGATATATGTTACCTCTGGGGATTCTCTGTCACATCATGTTGCTATTAGATCACAAGTTATTTTTTTGGTATTGATATTTTGACATATGATTTTGTTTATAAAACATAGATTAGTTGTTTAGATTGTGTCTGAGAATTAATACTCATATGTTGGTTTCGTCTAAAGTTGAAGAGGAAATTTTGAATTGTATCATTTGGTAGTTTCATATATAGTGTTTATTATAAATGCAAGACTATAACAAGTTGTTGGAATTTGAAATTTAATTTTCTGAAATTGGATCTTAGGTTAGGCTTGGTAAAAGCTCATCATAATCGGGATAGCCTCTTTCTTGATTGCCTTCTAAATGACATTTCTAGCGTAAAACCGAACTTTTAGGTTAAAATTAGAATTTTATATGGCTATTTAATTTTCAAATAGATTTTTTTAACTATCGATGCTTATTCTTTTACTGGTCATGACAGTGGTCGTGATGCCTGTTGCTAGGTGGTGGAGTTTTGATGGTGATGCTGGAAGTTAGTTACTTGACCATACGTTGGTCAGTTATTTTAACTGTAAGAGATTTTTTATTGTTAAGTCGTTGGTCACCATAATCCTTCTTTGACATTCTATCCCCGTAGACCCGTTGTTACTTTGATCAACAAAAATGGCATGTCTTAATCTTTCGAAGATATAGTCGGGAAGTCTATAGATGATTATGACAATTTGGTAGAAATTACATTCGTTGAGATAAAAAGAGGCGCCAACTTCGTTACAAACATCTTCTCACACAAGGTTTTTCTAAAAATTAACTTTGAGTTATAAAGAAAGTAACAAATTACTTATTGGATGTGTTGGGTTTGTTATGTGATGAAAAATGCACATTATTGGATGTGTTGGGTTTGTTATGTGAGGTCTATTTTTGAGGATTATATGATATATTTAAATACTTGGTTTCAATGCAAGCAAACTGGTGTGGTGATTATGTGCTATACAAGTCCTAAACCCATGTTTTTAAAAAATAATACATCCCGCGTTGCAGGTAATGTAAAATTTTGAAAGAAACAAACGTCGAAATGTTTCTATGAACCCACGGATGTTGAAGGTAAAAACACAACTTGGATGTTGTTCATAAAATTCAAAATTTATGTTAATAAAACAAAACCGTTGCAAACTAATGGTAATGACAAGGCCACGACCAAAAAAACATACACGTTTGGATTTTATATGAAGTGCAACTCCGTTTTAGATAAAATTTACTCTAAAACATACATACACATGTTATAACAATTGTTCAAAGCTTTGTATAACATTAGACTTAAAAATCTACAAGAGAAAAACATAAAAACAAAAACAAAAAGTTTTGAGTGTGCTAAAATAAAAATAAACAAATATGAGATATAATTGTATATATAACTAAAGTTGAGGGTATGAAAATATAATAATTTAGGGATTTTAATGTAAATTTATATAAAAAAAATTAGATATCTTATATCTAGGTTGCACCCTATAAGTTATTAGTTTGCTAATTTGCTAATGCAAATTGTTAGTATAGTAATATTATACACGGATACATATCCGTTACTTGTTCTAAATGTTTTGAGTTTTCACGTTGAGTTCATGTTCATTTTTCATTCTTACAAAAGATAAAACAAATATATCTGAAATGTTTTATCCAATGTTGTATTTTATGTCGAATTCGTGAATTTTAAGTTAAAAGAAAAGAAAAGGAGAAAAAAATCGATTAGTATATTGGCGTCCTCGAGTTGAAAAGAAAATCCGAGACTAGGGCGTACTCGGTGTTTGATTTAGTTCTTGCTTTGCGTAGGGTCCGGGAGAGGCTAGATTGCTTTGCTGTCTGATATACGTAATATTATCCTACATTTTATACAGAAAACTGTTTTTCAGAGCTTAAAACTATTAGACACTAAAGGTTTTATATTCTTTTGACTTAAAGAGAAAGAAAAACACAATAAGAGAAACAAAGTGTTATGGAGGAACATAGCAATCGATGAAACATTTATGGCTTTATGTGTCAATGTTTTATGTGTCAATGTTTTATATGTCAAGTGTAAAAATGTCGGATGAATATATCTTTAAAAAAAATTAAAAAGATATTAGTCTTGATGAAAATTTTAAATTGACTAAAAATACAATAAGCAAAGAGATTAACTCATCATATCCTCACAATGATATATAGTACTGGTACATGTACCTTAGGGAGGGGGCACTCTCGGGTACCGGCTCGGGTAGGCGGGGATACCGCCGCTACTCTTGCGGGTACCCTGGCTGGTAGTGGGTTTCGGGTTGTAGTAGCCGAGGGTAGCCGAGGGTAGCCGCGAAAATAACGGCTATAAAGCCGTTATTTTCCTCCGTTATTTAAAAAAAAATTACCCTATAAATGTGAAAATAAAAGTTCCAGGGTAACTTAGGGTTGCATTTCCAGCTTTTTGGGTGTTTCAGTGTATTTCAGGATACTTGTGATGTGACAGTGTGTAATTGGTGAATTTCAGGGTAGTTTAGGGTACTTCAGGGCTGCGCCCTCTCCTCTCTTATGTCTATTTTTTTGATTTTAACAATTTGATCTTATCTTTAAATTTGTAGGGGTCACTATTTATATTTTTTTCTCTAATGTGATAGTGTCATTGCATGGTAGGTGGGGTCAAGCAACCCCGTAATTCTTATTTTTATATCATATGTAACGTATGCTATTGTTTTTCAACCGAACCCTTGGATGACTCTGATCCCTAATATTTTTAACTTATTAACAAAAAAACAATTTATACTGTTGCATTTACAAAAGAAAAAGGTGAACAAATGAGTAACTAATTCAATTAAGCATCATACTTATTCTTTTTAGACGATTATTGCATGGTGCAATGCATATTTGTGGTTATGATTACCTAAAAATCTCATTATTACTCTTAATTACGCCGTTAAAAAATAGCTCTTAGTTTTACTGGTTGTAACGACAAGTTATCATTATTTATGTGACCTAACTCAACCCAAACTAAGAGCATTCACATCCCATTCCTTATCTTTATCTATATAATTATACTAAAAATCACTACTTCTTCTCTCTTCTTTCAATTAAATAATATATTTTTATACATTTTTCATTATCTTTTCTCTCTTCTTCACTCACAACCACTTTCAAAAATATTAAAAAATTTATAAGGGTTAAACAGTGAATCTTTAAATTTACAGATGAACAGTAACATTTTCTCTCTCCCCCACTCACAACCACTCAAAACTATCCCATATAATTTAAGTACTCACACTCACATAGACATGGGTTGTAAATGCTCTAAACACTAGACTACAAATTAAGAGACATCTAAGCATCAAAAGAGCAGAGTCAGATGAAAAAAATGTAACCGTTTGTCGCTGATCCTCAGTGACTTCTCTGATAGCCCTTAGGAACTTCTCCTTAGTTATACTTGGCACAATAACTTATGTGTAATGTGAAAGAGATCATTAGTGACAAAATCTTGAATTTTCAGATAGAGTACTACAAGTCTCAAGATATTTAATTCTCTTGCTAATTTATGCTCTCCTAAAGAGAGATGTGTTTAGAGAGATATGGATATATGAAGTTAATGTTTTGGTTAAAGTGGGAAAATGATGCTTGTTTAAACGAAGACATAAAACAACTTTGGAAAATTTGTATTACACGACTCACGAATCAGTCGATTTGGCCATCTATCGTGCTCGAGTCTTGAGTAACTTTTGGTCTTTTAGTTTTAAGGTAGTTTATAACTCAGGGTAGTCCATCGGTTTGATATGTTCCATTTTCGTTGAAGAATTATTATCAACATTGGTCCGGTCATGTGGTCTGAACGGTTTCAAATCTCGATTCATACGCTCTTCTCGTATAGCCTCCCTTTGCTCGTCCACCAGACTCATAAATTTTCATCATTTTGCTTTCTCGTGTCCACCATTAATTGTTTTAGAAGATCCTCCTTAAACGATGTGTAGTGAGCAATGGCGTCGGCTAAATCACTTTCGCTTGATGATTCGACATGTTTTTTTTCTTTTCTAGCCTAGTAGCCATTGAATCTTCATTAAGGTCGGGGATTGGGCTACTAAATGCATCGTTAGAATTGGTATATGTGCTGGAGTATGATAGACTTTTTTTTAAAAAAAATAGTTGGTGAGTGCTTCAGTTGCATCCACCAACTTGATGCTTGTAGTGATCAAGCACTCAACCTCAAACCCTTTGTGTTTTTGTTGATTACTATACATCAGGCCGGTGAAAATATGAACCCAAGCCTTATACAGAGCAACTTCTTGTTCATTTGTCCAAACCATCAGGGCCGCACGAGATTTGAGCTTTTCTTTCTTCTTGTGTTGTTCCTCTTCGTCTTCTTCACCTTCTAGTTCCTCAATCTCAACTTCAACTGGCGTTCCTTCGTCGGCTTCATCATTATAAATTGGGAGTTAGCATTCTTTGTTGCGAGATGGGTTACGAAAAGGTCGGTTTTCGCAATGGAATGCAAAAGGATCAAAGCCGTGTTCTTGTCTTGGATAAACAAACTAACCGGGTGCAACTTGAACACACATATTCAGTCGTTGATATTACACGTAACATTGGGATATTGAAATTGAGGTTGTATCGATTGTTTCCTGCCCTGAGTACCCTGGCAAATTGAAAATTAACATGCCCGATTTATCCTGACACGACATGATCGATCCAATAATAGGATTATATATGTCATCTTTGATTTTGTTGGAGCTTTAAGACTTTGCATGATCGATTCATGTTTGGACCTTATACCAACCTTATGTCTCCTATCCTCAAGTTCATCATCTATGACATTTGTTTGGAGCTAGTTTATTAGATCTTGTGGACATTTGTTGTTGATAATTAAGAATGCAGGATATGAATATATGAGTAATTATATATAACATAGTACTTCACATGGTTACAACTTAATTACAACCTACTTACAACCCGCTTACAGCATTTGACTTGTTTAAATAAACGAGTTCTACATGTTCAGGTTACAAAATATGAAGTGTGTTCTTGTTATAATATTGATTTTTTTACATAAACAAAGATATGATTTGTGTTTGATCATTAATTTAATCTGTCAACTTTACACAATTGTCACCCCTATATTGAATCAATGCACGATAGTCAACACCCATCTTTACATCTAAGTCAATCGTCCACATGGAAATGCATCTAGCCTCGACAAAAATGCACAATCCGTATCAATTTAAAGTTATAAAATCTAGAAGGGAAAACTTTATAGAAATATAACCAACTTTTATAACTGTATCAATTAAGTCACTTAAATTTTTTTTGTTCTAATATAGTCACTCAACTTGTTAGTAATTTGTTAATTTTATACGTTTTATCTGTTTAACAGGTTAAAGTGCATTTGAGACTTTTTTATTTTCTTTTTAAAAAAATGTTTACTTGGAATTAACAATTATAATTTAAATTAACATAAAGTTTTAAAACATATAAATTTCAAAATAAAATATCAATCAAATTCTAATCTACTCACCCTAATTGATCCTACAATTAAGCGAACAAGAAGAACAAGAATTTTAAACAAGAGGTAATAATTACTTCATGTTCATCATTATTTTTTTGGTTTAAAATAATGTATTTTGAGATGCATAGAAATTGTAAGTGTAGTTATCTAGAAATTGTTTATGAAGTTTGGACATTTATTTATTGGATTATTAGAGTATGAATTGAAATTCTTTTTTGAAAGTCATTGTTTGACCTTTTTTTTAGTTAGAAAAAATACGTCGATCTTTTGTTTGAATATACTATATGACAATTTTAATATGACTTTTTCAAAAATATTTAGTAGGCTCCAAAGAGATATATATTAAATTAGTATTTTTACCATTAAGTAACTATGTTTTTAGAACTTAATATAATTAGTATTTTTGACGAATAAGTAAATATATTTTTAAAACTTAATATTCTTTTAAATTATAAATTTGTTAATGTGTAGTCAATAAGTTTAAAAAAAGAAAATAAAAAAAACCACATATGCACCTTAAAACATTTGTTAATGTGTAGCACATTACTTGCAATTGAGTGATTAAATTGAAACAAAAAAAGTTTAAAAGACTTAATTGGTACATTTGTAAAAGTTGGTTACATTTCTATAAAGTTTTCTCAATCTAGAAATACAGATATATATAGATTTCATTTATTGTGTAAAAGTATCTTGGCTCATGAGTTTTGCAGCCAGCCTACAAAGTGTTATTAGATAACTGCAGGATGCAGTCACTAGCTCTAAAGTAACAAGTTGTTGTGTATGCATCTAAAATTCGCATCAACTAAAGAAAAGTAATATCTGAATTGTTGTCTGAATAACTATTTATACCTGTTTCCTCTGTTTCTTCATTAGTATCGTCGGTCATGGGAATTGGGTCAACTTCAACGGGCAACGGGCCTTGTGGGTTGCCAAATACAGTGGTCAACA
>BJCN01051872.1:0-19418 GCA_018326445.1 Flaveria brownii | reverse complement strand
CATAGGCTAGCTACCTAACAATATGCTTTATATACTAAACCATTGAAATGCTTTCGAACACATTTCTTGTTGATTAAACCTGTGAACTCACCAACTTTATCTTGACACATTTTAGCATGTTTTCTCAGGTCACAGGAACGCATAAGCTCATGATGCACGCTTCAGGAACGCACTCAGGACATGCATTCATCGATCTTATTTTCTTGCATTGAACATTTTGTTTATACTTGGCACTTGTAACTTTTATGTAATAGATTTACATATCATGTATACGCTTCCGCACTGTTGTTAATTTCGTTTATGTTCCTCTGAATGAAGTCAAATGTTTATTTTAAATTCATATAGTGTCGTTCGATATGACTGTGTCTGAGATCCTGGTATGTCACACGCCTAACGGTAAAACTCCGTTTGTGGAAATTGAGGGTGTGACACTATTACTAGACAGTATTGCTTCTTTCCTATGCTCAATATGTTTGTAGGGTCAAAAAGGTCCATAAGAAGAAATTTAAGTGGTGTGTGGGTAGAGTTACCAATTTAGACTTATGAGACACTCTATGTTGTTTGCATTTCAGACATGTAATGTAGTGGTCTTTATAGAAGAATTCTTTTTGTGGTAGAACTATTACTAAGTCACCTTTAAGTAATTGATTCATTATGTTAATATTAGAGTATCCCAATCGTCTTTTCCATAATTAGAAAAAGTCTTCTAACGCTTTTGTTAATAAACAAGTTTTAGGGGTTGATGCTAAAACTATGTTCATATGAACAATGTATGTGTTGATTTGAAGGGGAGTTTTCAAAAGAATACAATCTTTAGGTATTTGAAAAACCGTCTTAAGGATGTAATAACTATTGGAGTCAAAGAGGGTGACATATCCTTTATCACAAATTTAGGATACATTAAGAAGATTAAACTGGAGGTTGGAGCAGTAGTTGATATTTTCAAAGCTGATCAACCCATTAGATATTGTTCCTTCACCAGTTATCTTTTTTCATATCTTGACACCTTCAAATGCTATGTTTCCTACATGTTTGCTCTTGAAATCCTGAAGGAGGGAACAATTACTAGTCATATGTTGGGAGCATCCACTGTCAACATACCAGATGTTGTTAGGCCTTTTATGATCTCCCTGCATAGATAAAGAAATTAATTAGAGGGTTCAATCCAAGCCAATATGTTCTTGGGTTTTCCGTCTTTTTCCATAACACAAATTTCTTCTAAAGAAGCATTGTATGCTGGCTTAGGAACTCTAGGTATGCTAGACTTCCTGTGCATGATTTTAGTTATGTCAGGAGAAATACTTCAAGCTCTCCTCCTTTGAGTAAGGTCAGATTGGTGTCTGTTTTGTGACATCTATCTACTGTCTGTTTGTTTAAAGTTGCCATAAAAGGTTTTGTCATTGTTTAAAACAACTTTTGTATGAGGAGTTTGTCTTTGTACTCCTCCCTTGTTCTTTTTTGGAACAACTATTTGCTTCTCAGTTGATTTCTCAACTTGAGTTGTCTTGTTTTGCTTTTTGTTTTTCTTATAGAAAAAGCAATTGGCTGTACTATGATTGTTTCTTTCATAAATTGAATAGTAATTGGGAAAATGACATGTTTCTGTACTATAATTGTTCATATCATAGTATTTGCAGAACTTACCTTATTTACACTTTTCTGTGTTGTGGGCGTATTGATTACACCACTCACAGTAAGGCATATTTGAATTACTTTGTTTGTTGAAAACTTTTGATTTTAAGTTTGACTTTAATGGAATATCAAAAATTATAGTTGGTTGTTTAGGCTGAATGAGGGCTTTTCCCTTCCCTTTGTTTGATCTTTTGGAAGAAATAATAGAAGACTCAACCTTTCTTCCACTTGAGCAGATGTCAAGTACTTGTTTTTGCTTGGGTTGTTTTGGTGTTGTATCAACCACACTTGAAACTTTTTCAGTTTTAGTAATTTGTTGATTTGACTTATCATATAATAAGTTTTCATCATCTTCATCTGATGCATGAACATCAAATTCATTGTTTTCCATTGATAAAAATTAGTTGATTTAATTTACGGTAATGCTTGACTTTTAACAAATTTTATCAGAGGTTATTGTGATATTAATGATGATTTAGATGATAATGATGATGATTGTTTGGAGTCATCTATCCTGTCATGAGGGTGGAGTGATTCCCCATGTTTGTTGGTCATTAAGTCGGGTAGTTGGATTTAGTTATCATTATAGGATGGGTTAACCTTATTATATCCAAAATCTAAAGGGTCTTTAAATACTCTTTGTTAAGCAAGAAGTTCTTTGAACTTCTTATTGCTCACCAAAAACTTTTGAAGTTTCACTTCAGTTTCAGCTTGTTGTGTTTTTTACTGAGTCAAAGATTCAGAGAGTTGATTAACTTGAGCTGTTAGTATTAGCTTTTCAGAAAACAGTTTGTCCAAATTCTTTTTAAGTGACAAAAATTTGATCTCATATTTTTTTTGTTCTAATATTGAATTGTCATTCAAAATGTTTGTTTTAATAACTTTCTTTAAAACTTGGTCCGCATGCTCTCTGTATCTTATGACTTGATCAATGAATGCTTGAGAATAAAGATTCTTCTTTACCTCTTTCGAATTTCAATAATTTTATCCTTAACATGTGCCATGAGGGCATGGTCAGGAGATTGTATCTATGCCTCATACATTCTCCAGTCACACTCACCATCCTGTTTGATTATCATTACAAAGGACTTGATTGTTGATTGGGGCTATACTGTGTGATTTGTATTGGTATTGGTGTAGATGTAATGCTAATGGAAGGTAGAACTTGTTTGTTTGTGTGATAACCACTTGAAGTTTATGGTTGTTGGTTGTTTTTATTGGCCCTGGGTGTTGACATTCTCTTGAGAAGTGACATAGAGCTGATAGTTGTAGCATTTTGCTTTGGTCTTATCAAAATCAACTTTGGTCTTGTCAAAGCAAGAGCCTGATATGCTCTCATACCAATTGCAGGACCGGTTAAGAGTGGTCAATACAATCAATCTCACAATGTGGATAGTGTTAGAACACTTAAGAGATCAAATAGGGAACATGGTTTATATAGAAGATAGTAAGAACACAAGTAAGTAATGAGACAGAACAAAAGAACAAGAACAAGCTAAGTATGGTTTTCAAGAATGTTGTATATTGATCTCAAGTTCTATTACAAATGCTACAAAGCATAAGATAAAATACATGAACCTGATATATATTATACTAACCAGCTATACTTTGAAAGCCTGCTGGAAAACTAATCTAGACAACAAGATCAATTTACAGTCAAAAAGTAGATTGTCTTTTAACTTGTGACTATGACATGTTATAGCTCACATCCTAGAATATTACAAAAAGGATAAAAGGTACAAAGTAGAAAGTTACAGACTCTAAACCTTAATCTATGCTTGTAAAAGCATGGACCTTTTCACCAACTTATACAAGTTAGTAAGTCTTCAAAGTTGCAGTGGAAAGTGGATCAGCTTTATAAAAAAAGTTGATCAGAGAAAACATGTCTTCTATGTCTTTGAAAGAAATTAGTCCTCACTTCATTAGTTTCGGAATACTTTGTCTTTGAAGCTTCGAAAGACTTCATCTTTGGCTTTGGAATATTTGGTCTTTGGCTTCGGAAGATTTGACACTTAGAACATTTTTCTATGAAGAGTGTAAAACTTCTGAAGTAACGTCTACCTTGTACATCAGTGCATGCATGCTGGAAGCTCTTTGGATGCTTTGGTTGCATCAACTTTTCTAATATAACCTTACAAATCACCCCTAGGCTGATCCTATCAAAACAAAGAAGATTATTCAGATATTGTTTGTCCTTATTAGGATCAAGAGTATTCCCTTCTTTATTAATTAGTCAGGATCCCTCAGTTTCTTATAATACCTTCTCATGTCATAGAGATCATGCAGAGGTAGATCAAGCATGTCTTTCTAGAAATAGACATCTTGACATCCTTGATCTCTAGTGACATACCATCTGTCGGGATTTGCAAAAAAAGTCAAGGACAGGATGGGTCTTCCAGTGTCAAGAGGCTGTGCTTGAGTTAGAGTTGGTTTAGCAACCTCTTTTTACACTTCCTCAGGATGCTCTAACTCATCCTAAGGTGTGGAGGTGGATGCCTTTGACTTCTTCTTTTTCTTAGAAATGCTTTTCATGGCCATCCTTTTCCTTCACTTTGAAGTCTTTAACTAAGAAGTCTGTTCTTCGACAACAGGTTGTTCTGTTATGTCTTTCTCAGTTGGGTCCTCTTCCCTCACAGTTTCAAAAAGAGAGGGAGCAGGACCGTAATGTGGATTAGAAGATGAAGTTGGTTGAGATGCAGCTCTAGGTCTAGGTTGTGTTGTCTCAGTGTGTTCAACCTTGACCTCAACTTCAGGAGAAGCTTGACTTGGTGGAGAATACAAGTCAACATGATCTCCCCTTTTAATTTTCTGCTTGATCACTCTAATGTGCTCATCCATAATGGAAAGAGACATTGGACCAAGTCTCCTTCTAGAGAATCCATACAACTTCAAAAGCTCAGCATCCTTTGTCTATATGCAGACTTCTTTTGGCTCTTTTGGATGATCGTTCTTGACTTTACAGCTTCTTCCCTCTTGTTTCTCTTGCAGCCTTTTATTCTTTAATAACTTGTTGTTCCAGCTGCTTAAGATATTCGAATTCAATATACTCATATGATAAGGGAAGACATGTAGATGCCTGATAGAGACTTGTGGCACTCAAGTAGTTGATCATACTTCGCCAATCAACTTGCTTGTCTACCTGAGGTTGTTTAGTTGCCACATCCTCTATCTCAGAGCTTTCTTGAACTAGGTAGAGGGTAGGAGCATGCTTGTAAAGCCTTTTCCGCCTTCTTTCTTCTGTAATCTTAAGAAGCAACTCTGTATCCTCTACCTCCTTCATCTCCTTTAACAACTCTATGTCTACCAGTTTATTAAGTTCCTCTAAGGGAAGAGAGATGAGTTCATCCATATTATAGTTCCTGGTCCCCAAGTAGTTTACCCTGCCTCCCCTTAACTCATTATCTTAAGTTTTTGCCTTGGGGATAGCCCTGATAGTAGCTTTCATGAAACCTGGGGACCCATTAGAACTCTCTCCCTTAGCTTCCTCTCCCTCTCTCTCTCCTCCTCAATCTCCTTAGGAGTTGGTTTTCTTTTCCTTTTGTCACTCACACGCCTTGATACTCAGGGTGGAGAGAGCTTTGACCTTTATTGCTTGGTTCAACAATCAAGCTCTGGCCAGAGAGAGGCTGTGAGACACCTTCATCAGCTGGTGCCTCATTGAGGGTAATGGGTGCTGAAGAGGTTCCTGTCTTAATGTTCACAGGATAAAGTATTGGGCCTTTAGTCAAGGCTTAGCCTTCAAAGCTAATCTTAGGGTCCACCTCAACATTCAGTTGACCAATAGTCTTACTTGCTAGCCTCTGTCTATATAGTCTAGATCTCAACTTGAACTCTTCTAGCACCCTTTCTTGAATCATATCTTCTAACCTTGCAGCTTGCCTTTTTTTACTTGGGTTGGCAAGTGGAAGGTCAATCAGATAGGTGCTCTCATAGAATCTCAGGTTAAAGAAGTTAAAGATTAAAGATTACCAGAGCTCTTCTAGCAGTGCCATACATCCATCCTCTAATTGGTTTTTCAAAGTGATGAGTTGGGGTAGGCATAACTCTTGGTATAACCTCCTCAAACAAACTCTGTATGAGTGAGTCCACATCAATGTAGATTTTAGGAGGTTGCTGAGTATGGATAATTTCAAGTAAGGGTGGTGAATCCTTAATGTCCATACTCTGGGAAAAACTCCTAGGTTCTGTGATTGCTTGGACTTTCTCCCCCTTTTTGGTAGCATCACCCTCTTGCCTGGGTGAGCTGGAGGTTAAGTCTATCACATCCACAAGTTCTTGTATTCCTGATTGAGTCCTTCTTAAAGGTCTCCTAGCTAGTTTTTCTTGAGGTCGGAAATCTCAAATTACTGATCATTGACCCTTCTTTGCTAAGTAGTCACTTGAGATTCCAAATGACTAACCTTGGAGACTAAATAGGTGCATATTTTGGTCAGTTTTTGCACTTTTAGTCTCATGTTCCCCTCATCTTTATCAGAAGAATCACTGGAGGATGAGAGAATAGGACCTAAGTCTTTTTCCTCATCACTAGCACTTTGTTCTTGGCTGTTGGAATTCCCATCCACCATGACAGCTTCAGTTGAAGTGTCAATGGGCTGAGTTGCCATGGTTGAGATCTTAGTAATATAATCACTTGCTAAAGTGAGAGCCTTTTCCATATGGACCTCCTGAACAGGTTCAGGGAGACCCAACTCAGTAGTGGGTGGATGATGTGGGCTAGACACTAGAGAGGCAGGAGTACTCATCAATCCTTGGGTAGGGGTGGAGAGGATAGACTCATGGTACTCACATAATCCTATGTCTTCATCATCATAGAATTATAGGTTGGGAACTAGTTGGTTTAGATCAAGAGGCTACAGATGGTAACTGTCCCCTGAAGGTTGTTCAGTAGAGTTTTAAGACTCTAAGTGAAGGCTTTAGGCTATAGGGGTTGTGAGATTATCATATTGAGCATGAGGAACCTCAGCCCGATCATTAGTGAAACAGGAGTGGTTTGCTCCTCATGGGAAGTAGGAGATCCTATGTCCACTTCCTCCTGTATGGGTGGTGATATGGTGGCCTGTACAAGCTAAGAAGCTTGTGTAGGGGTTTGTTTGGATTTTCTTTGATAGGTGATGGTTATTTGTGGCTGTGTGGGTAGGTTGTCACCCTGAGCAATGAGCTCTAACATTTTTGGGACAAGGGATGTTTCTACGCATGAGAAGCTCACAATAGGCTTTCTCATAGTTTTTAAGATGTCAGGCTTCATTTTTCCCAATTTGAAAACATTACCTGTTTCCCTAAACTATGAGCCCAGTTCATAGTAGAAAATATGTCAGACATATTTTGAAAACATGTAATATTCTAAGGAGATCAAGTTTGCAAGTAAATTAGTATATACAAATTATGAATACTTGAACTCGACCCCCTGAACCATCCCATGGACTATAAAGGAAAGGTCTTCAGGAATCTAGTCCCATCCTCCATGCTTGTTGGATAAGCTATGAATGACTACATGGAGGAGGTACTTCCATTGAGAGGAGACCTTTCCTTTCCTGAAGGTTCTGACTGAGAAGTCACCTTCATAGCCTATTTGTCCAAAGACAAATCACCTTCGGCATCATCCAGCCAAAGATGAGTGTTTATGGAGGTTGGAGTGATGAAGATTGCCATCCTTTGTACTATGGAAGACAGTGCTTTCTCTCCATCCATGGTGACCTCTTGGCAGGTCCTCTAGAATTCCAATAGTTGATCCTCATAGAGTGGAGGATCTACGATGAGCGAGGTGAAGTAGTTTGACAAAGTAAGAAAATGGCAAACCTATGAGAAACGTGGATCTTTCTCTGAGTTCAATAGAGCAACTTGATTATGTTGCCTGTGAAGGTGCATGGAGAAATAAGGTTGGTTTCTGCGATCAAGGTTGGCCATTTGAGATAGCTTTGTTGTGAAGGAAGATAAGAGCAAGGTAGGTTTGTAAGTGAATTTAGGTTAGAGAATTTGCAGATGAAGAAAATAGTGAAAGAGGGGGGAACCATTGAGTGTATATATACGAAATGGATTTGAGACAAAGTTAATGCAAAAGGATAAACTTTGAAATCTGATTGTTGGTCCTACCTCTAAAAAAGGTGCCTAAAAAGGTAGTTTTCTTGAAAGTTGAAAATCTTCCGAAGGTATTATGTCTTCGGATTAAAAACTTTTCGAAGCCTGCTTTGACTTCGGAATATATTACTGAGCTTTATGAAAATTTGTTTTGGAAGAAAAATATTGGAGTATTTTCTCTTATGAGACATATTTGGTTTCACAAGATATTAAAGCTTGGAAGTTTTATTCTTAAGGGAATAAATCTTCCGAGACTTAATTGCTTTCGGAAGAAAATTGTCCAAACACATATAAGTATTCAAAAGCATATTTTTTCTTCAGAAGATATATCAAAATTTCTTCCGAAGGTAAATTTCTTAAAGTAATTATCTGATTTAAAGACTTAATATTCTTCCGGAGATAATATTAATGTCTTCCGAAAGAAACTATATTTAGGATTTCCAGAATTCTAATGAATATCATTTAAAAAAGATGTCTTCCAAAGTAAAGTGGGATTATGTGGGCGATAGTTTAAACAACTTAGGACACACATGTTTTAGAAATAGTCTTGAATTAAGTTTTAAGAAAATCTACTCAAAGTTAATCATCTAATAGCTAATACAAGATATTTAAATCTCTGTTAATCAAAAGACTTTGTGAATAGATCAACATGTTACTTATTTGTGTTAACTTTGACAAGTTTTATCATTCGCTTTTTAAAATTATCTCTAACTAGATGATACCTAATATTGATGTGCTTTGTCCTTGAGTGTTACACAGGATTACTATTGTTGTCTATATGGATTGGAGTCTCCTTGAAGTTGAATTTATAGTCCAACATCTAATTCTGAATACAAAGCACTTGAGCATAACAGTTAGCAGTAACAATGTATTCAACTTCAGTAGTCAATGCAGACACACACAATTGTTTCTTGCATTGCCATGAGACTATCCATCCACCAAGGAATTGACATCATCCAGATGTAGACTTTGCAGTCATGTTGCACCCACCATAGTCACTATCCGCATAATCATACAGATAAGAATTCTTTAGATACCAAAGGCCTAAGTTAGAAGCACCTTTGAGATATCTAAGAATCCTTTTGACAGCAACCAGGTGTGACATCTTAGGGTTGGCTTGATATCTTGCACAAATGCATGTAGCAAACATGATATCAGGCCTGCTGGCTGTGAGGTACATAAGAGACCCAATCATAGCCATGTAAAGGTATTCATCTACACGTTCCCCCTCAAGATCAGGTCCCAGGGAGTGGTTTCTGGCTATGGGTGTCTTTGCAACCTTACATTCAATCATGTTGAATCTTGTAAGGATGCGTTGACGTTCCCCCTTTTTTCATTCTAGTTATTGATGCGGGAAGGCATAAAGAAGATTAGAGATACAATTAAATACCAGCCCCCTATTTTCTCTTTTTTCCCTTTTTTAGAATAAGGGAGGAAAGAGAAAGTGCATTCAACAGTTGTGAGACTTGGGGCCAGGTTGGAATTAAATGAATATGAATTTCTATGTATTCAATTTCTATGGAAGTCGAATAGAAACAGTGGTTGACTGAATTATGAAGATGCCATTGTCAACTTACTTCACTTGAATTCCTAGAAAGAAATTCACTTCCCCCATGATATTCATTTTAAATTTATTCTTCATCAGCTTCTCAAGTCTTTACAGAGCTTTGGATTAGTTCTCCCATCACACTTATTTTAAATTTATTCTTCATCAGCTTCTCAAAGTCTTTGTAGAGCTTTGGATTAGTTGACCTAAAGATAATATCATCTATATACACTTGAACCAACATTAAGTCATTCCATGTTCCTATGATAAAGAGAGTCCCATCTATACTACCCTTCTTATAGCCATGCTGACACAGATACTAAGATAGTGTCTCATACCACTTCCTTGGAGCTTGGAGCAACCTATAGAGAGCTTTATCAATCTTGCAAACATAATCAAGATGATCTAGGTCTGCAAAGCCAGTTGGTTTTTTAACATACACCTCTTTATCAATCACCCCATATAAAAAAGTAAACTTGACATCAAGTTTGTAGACCTTAAAATCCTTGGATGCTGCAAAAAGCCAAGAATATCCTAACAGCTTCAAGTCTTGCCACAGGAGCAAAGACATTTGTGTAGTCAATTCCTTCTTCTTATGTGTATCTTTGAACAACTAGTCTATCCTTAGTCTTGATGACAAGTCCTCTATCGTCCTTCTTGTTTCTAAAAACCCAATTGGTTCCTATGGCAGTCTTCCCTTGAAAAAGAGGACATAGGTTCCAAACCTTTTGTCTTTTGAATTGAAGCAACTCCTCTTACGTTGCTTTAACCTAACTTCCCTTTTCAAAGTATCATCAACTTTCTTTGGCTCTATCTGTGACAAGAAACAAGAGTATAGATAAACATTTTTACCATGGGTTTGTCCTCTTGTTCTCACCCCTTTGTCAACATCTCCAATGATGTTTATGGTGGGGTGTGACTTGTAGATCCTTAGTTAAGGTATCATTGCAAGTTGATTGGACAGATCTAAAATTGTGAAGTTTAAATATATCAATGAGGTTTCACCACAAGATTAACACACTTATCAAGAGAAGCTTGATCCAATGAGTGTGTGACATCATTGATGTTGTCTTCCATGGAATGGTTATCAGTATCAAGAAATTCTTGATCACTGTCACCACCCCCATTTCCTCCTACATTTGAAGCTTCTTCATTTTGGTTTTATACCTCTGAGATAGAATTTGTAGGCACCTTAGATCTATCAGTTGAATTTGTCATGGTTGTGCTGATAGGAACTTCATCTATAGGGGACAGTTATCCCTGAAGCTGAAGTGGTATTCTTGCTTGATCTTCTCAGCTCAAATCTTTAGTTAGGATCTCCTGTTAATAAGTTAATTGTAGGCCCTGGAACATTCTCACAAGATTTGTTAAAATAGTTCGTAACTAAATCAAGATCAAATAGCCAAGCAGGACCAGGACCAGGACCTTTCATACTGGGAGTGTGCTCATTGAAGATCACATTGGCTGATTCTTCAACTACTATAGTTCTGTGATAGTATACGCTATAAGCCTTAGCCTGAGAAGAGTATCCAATAAAGTGTCCACCATCTGATTTCTCAGAAAATTTGGGAACTTGATTTTTGGTATTCAAGAGGGTGCAAGGACATCCAAATGATCTGAGGAAACCAATGAAAGGTCTCATTTTATGCCATAGCTCATAAGGAGTCTTACCATAAGTCTTAACTACTAAAACTCTGTTTTACACATGGCAAGCAGTGTTGATTGCCTCTGCCCAGAAGGTAATGGGTAGTTTAGAGTCAGACAAGATGATTCTTGTAGCTTCAATAAGTGTCATGTTTCTCCTTTCAGCAACATCATTATGCAGAGGAGTCCTGGGAGCACATTATTATCTTGTAATACATTTTTCATCATAAAATATGTTAAGGATTTGGTTCTTGAATTTAGTTCCTTGATCACATCTTATAGTCTTGACCTTGTGATCACATTGATTCTCAATTTTCAAAATGAAGTTCTTCAAGGTCTCAGGATTCTCATCTTAGTTCCAAGGAAGAAGACCCAAGTGAATCTTATGAAGTCATCTGTGATCACTAAACAGTATGAGGTCCTTCCTAGACTCATTACACTGGTGAAGCCAAAAAGATCCATGTGTAATAAGCGTAGGGGAGTAGTGATAGAGTTCTTTTTATTTGGTTTGTAAGACATCTTGTGTTGCTTCCCCTTTAGGCATGTAACAATGGTCATTACTTGTAAACTCTTTCTTTGACATTCCAGTTACCGAATCATTTTTAATTAATTTATTCTTTTATGCCAAAGAAAAGACTCATCACTATTTGCTTTATATAGAAAGCAAGAAACTTCTCCTGAAGGAGATGTTTTCTACAAATCCATCTTGTACATGTTTTCTTACCTGGGGGCTCTAAGTAAGACATGCTCTTGAGGACTGACCACCCCAGGATTAAGAACAATGCATTCATGCTCAGCGAAGAGCATGTTATGTCTATCATCATAAAATTAGGACACACTCAGTAAATTGTACCTAAGATCCTTAACAAAGTTTACCTTATCAATGCTGAAGTTACCATTTGTGACCATGGCCCCTTCCAGTAATGTAACCTCCTGCATCTCCTCCAAAAGCAATTGTCCCTCCATCAATTTTCGCAAAGTTTTGAAGCAAAGATCCGTGCCCTGTCATGTGCTTGGAACAACCACTATTAATGATCCATACATTCCTCTTGGTCTTTAGTTGTTCCTATATAACAAGGAGAAAGTTATTTACATTTGGAAACCTAAGTCTCATTGGTCTTGGGCTTGTTAAAACGGACTGAAGACAATGCAACAGTAATTGATCCTATATTAATACTTTGAGGATCATTTGTTGTTGTTGATGAAGAACTTCCAGTCACTTGGTCTTCTTTCATCTTCCACGCCATCTTTGGAAGATTAGACTTGACCTTCGATACTTTCAAAGTTTTAACAACTTTGGAAATTTTGGAAACTGACCCTTTGGAAGATCTTGCTTTCAATGTAACAAGTTTTAGTGCTTCTGAAGCATTCCTTTCTTCCGAGACCATTTTATCTTCAAAAGACAAGTTTTTACTTTTCTTCATTTCCATTTTGGAGCTTTTGAAAGGAAGAGACTTTCCTTTCAAAGCTTTCTACTTCTTTTTCTTCTCAGAAGTCTTATTCTTGGTTATTTTGACAGTACTTTTAGGATTGTAGATACAATCTATGGCAAGATGAGAAAGTACTGCCACATATAATGCAATCAACTGGCTTTCTTCTTAGATACTTCTTGTGAATAGAAGCCTGAGCTTGATCACTTTCCATCTCCATATTCATCTTCTTAGATGTTGCAGCAAGCTTCCTAGGGTGAGGCTTGCTGTAGGAGGTGAATGGTTCAGGCTGTGTAGTAGTGGTACACAGCTTATCACCCTTCATTCCTTCATAGGGATAAGTTGGACATAAACTTGAACTCTTGATAATAGAGTTCAGAGTTGAGTCCTCGGTCTTCACCACTTCAAACCCTGTAGAAATAAAAACTTGTTTCTGCTTGGAGTTAAAAGTGGCCTTGATCTCTTGAGCCTTATTTGATTTTCTTTTGGTTGCTCTAATTAAATTCTTCCTCTTAGACTTTGTCATTCCTGGTTTCTTCCTCTCCTCCGAAGAATAGTGACCCTTGTGAGGATGATCTTCTTCACTCATCTCAGATCTATCCTTCACTATCTCCTCTTTATCCTCTTCTTCAATGGAGTCTATGAAAGGAAGCTCATCTTGACAAGTTCCACACCTAGGAGATCTTATAGATAATAGAGTGTGTAGAGGATCTATCTCACTGGATCCCAGTCCCTACTTGTTTTGATAGCACACTTTTGCATGCAAGGATTAGGATATTATGTTCTTCAAGGTCTCTTCTTCAAGAACACATTTCTCTACCATGGCTTTCCTGATCATAAGCTCAGTCTGACATTCAGTTAACTTAGTGATGAGATCTTCGATCTGAGTCCTGCAGTTTGTATGTTCATGCTTAATAATGGAAATAGTTTTCTCTAAATCTTCTATTTTAAGTTTGTAATCATTTTCAACTCTTTTAAAATCAGCTTTTAAGATGTTTAAGGACTCAAGATCAGATCTGATCTGTAAGTTATAAAACCTATATCTATTAACTTTAGCAATGCATTCTGAGGTACAAATATGTTCTAATACCTTGGCTTCTTCATGATCAGCCATCAGTGCTTGATTTGGAGATGCATCAACCTGGAAACTCCAATCAAAGCCTCCTTCTTTAAAAGCAACTACAGCTTGCTGCTTGGACTTCTCAATGTATGGAGCTCCCTTGGTGTAGTTTGGTCTGTGTTATGCTTGGCCACCATTTGTCCTTGGGGCCTTACACACCTTAGCAAAGTGTCCCATCTGGTTACAGTTGTAACACTTCACTTTGCTTTTATCAACCGAAACTTTTCACTTGATACATTGCTAGGAAACTTTCTCCCTATCCTCTTGTATAATTTCTTGGCTCTATAAGTGAGAAGAGCCATCTGTTAAACTATCTTTATATACTCCAGGTCATCTGGATGGATACAGTCCAAATCTTTAAGGGTGAAGAGAAAGTTGCATATGCTTTCATCAGTAGATACAAAGGCTTATGATGAGATTGTCTCTTGGAATGGACTTCCTTGGATGTATCTCTCCCTAAGTGTCTCCGGAAAGGTGATGAAAGGACCCTTTTATGAGTTGTCAGGGTAGTAGATATGATGATGTTGTGGTTCTCTACAATCCCTTTCAGCCATATAAAGGACTAAACTCTGCTGATTGTTAGAGTTACCAGATGGATTTTGCATGTTCATTTTCATCTGGTAGCCACTGAGAATACCATACAACCTCAGTGAGAGTGAGTGTCTTGAGATTCTCAGTCCTCTTGATGACCATACAATAGTGTCTGGTAAGAGAGGACATGAACTTCTTCATAATGTCTCTGTTCTAAAGAGTTACTCCAACATCCATTAGAGCATCCACAATCTCAACATAACTGAAGTATTGTTGAGTCATGGTTTCACCTTTCTCGAAGGTGAAAATTTCAAACTGTTGCTTCAAGAGGTCCTTTTTGTTATCATTTGCTTCAGTGGACCCCTCATACATGAACTTCAGTGCATCCCATAGTTGTTGAGAAGTCTTTCACATCTTGAAGCCTCTGTATATGAAATTGGGAAGAGCAGCTTAGAGGACGGTCATGGCTTTCTGATCTACATCTATTTTCTTCTATTCTTCTTAAGAGTAGTTAGCCACTTCCTTTAGTATCACGCCACATCTAGCAGTAGCTAAAGAGCTTCATGGTACATGAGGTCCAGAGACAAAAGATCGCCACATCCTGTTATCTTGAGACTTGATGAAACCTTCCATCCTTTGGTACCAAGCATCAAAATCATCATGACTGATTCGTGGAGACTTTGTCATGGTACTGGTTTCTATATCAGCCTTTGTGATAGCTACTATTTGAGATGTTAAGTGATTTGTGAAACTAAGAGGATTTAAGATGATTAGATCTTACAAGCAAAAGCCTGATATGCTCTTATACCAACTGCAGGACTGGTTAAGGGTGGTCAATACAATCAGTCTCATAATAAGGATAGTGTTAGAACACTTAAGAGATCAAATAGGAAACCTAGTTTATATAGAAGATACTAAGAACACAAGTAAGTAATGAGACATAACAAAAGAACAAGAACAAGATAAGTATGGATTTCAAGAATGTTGTATATTGCTCTCAAGTTCTATTACAAGTGTTACAAAGCATAAGATAAAATACAAGAACTTGAGATACATTATACTACATCCTACAGTCGCCTATACTTTCAAAGCCAACTGGAAACACTAATCTAGACAATAAGATCAATGTACAGTTGAAAGGCAGATTGTCTTTTGACTTGTGACTATGACATGTCATATCTCATATCCTAATATATTACAAAAAGGATAAAAGGTACAAAGTAGAAAGTTGTAGACTCTAAACCTTAATCTACAGTTGCAAAAACATGGAACCTTTCACCAACTTATACAAGTTGGTGACTCTTCAAAGTTGCAGTGGAAAGTGGATCAGCTTTATGCAAAAGTTGACAAGAGAAAGCATGTCTTCTCTGTCTTCGAAATAAATCAGTCTTCACTTTATTGGCTTTGGAATACTTTGTCTTTAAAGCTTCAAAAGACTTCATATTTGGCTTCGAAAGATTTGGTCTTTGACTTTGAAAGATTTGGTCTTTGACTTTGAAAGATTTTACACTTAGAATATTTTTCTATGAAGACTGTAAATCTTCTAAAGTAACTTCTACCTTTTACAAAATTGCATGCATGTTGGAAGCTCTTTGATTGCTTTGGTCACATCAGCCTTTCTAATATAACCTTAAAATGATTTAAACACAACAAAATGATTCAAGGTGTTTAAAAACAATGTTTGTTTGATGAAAAATTGATAAAACAGTGCTCGGTAATTGTTTTAGCAAACCCTTTGAACCGATGACGTTTTAGAGTTTTATGATGATTCTGTTTTGAAAAAATAGTGTATGAATGATATTTAAAGCTTTAACAACAACAAAAACACATAATCTTCTTCAAAATGTACTAAGAAAGATGATTAACTCATGTTTTTGAAAATTTGTTGAATGTTTGATGTAGAAGAGGGTTTTTGTGTCGATTTTCAGCTTAAAAATGGATGATATGAAGCTAATGAACCATAGAGATCATTGTATAGATTGAGAGGATCAAAAATTAGTTGTATGATTTGATCGAAGGCTCTAATACCACCTGATGGATTTGGGTTTTGAACTTGAACAAGAACAATATAAGTGAATCCCCTAAGGATTTTTTTCAATCTCTCAATAATAACAACAAATTGTTATTGAATCAATACTCAATAATCATGGTGCGGAAACCCATAGTTAATGATATGAAATCTATGTCTGTGTGTATGATTGTGAGTGTTTTGAATGCTTTGAATGATGATAACTGCTTTGTTTAATTGATGGTTGTTCAAAAGCTTATAAAGGATTAGGATATACTACTATTTATAACCTATACAAAGATCTATGTACAGTTACAAAAATACCCTTATGTAAAAAAATAGACTACATATAATCCTAAGTCTAATAAGTTGTCTATTGTGGATAATGAACTGTCCGTTGTGCACAACAGGTTGTTCGTTGTGGATGTTGAACTACTTGTCCGCTATGCTTTGGATGTTGTCCGCTGTGAACACTTGTGTTCACTTTGTTGTTGTCCGTTGTGGAGTGTTCATCCGCTATGAATATACAACCGCCGTGGATTGTTCATCAGCTGTGTGACTTGGTCATCTGTTGTATGTGATTATTCATCCGATGTCAGCACTTAGACTTCATTCTTCATCTGTTATGCCTTCTTGTTCATCCGCTATGGACATGCCTTCATCTGCTGTAGACACTTAGCAAAAATTCCTTTTATCTATAAAACCTAAAAAAAATTAAACTTAATTAGTGTTTGACATGAATTTTAATGATGTTTGAATGTTAGGCAATGAATTTTTGATTGTTAGAACACATTATGATTGATTATAACAAGCATTATCCTTTAATGCACTTGTTGAGTCCAACAAGACTTAAAAACTACAATATTTTACATAATTAAATAAACTTTTATGCAAATTTGGCAAGTGTTAGATTCCTTGAATAGCCTAAAGCTATCAGTTCCTAGATTCCTTGAATAGCCTAAAGATATCAGTTCCTGTCTTTGAAGAAAGTTCCATAAATTGCATGAAACTTGATTGTCTAGCAAGTTCTAACACTCTATGAAGATTCTGTAGATCCCTTGTGACATCACATACTCAAACCTCAAATATTTATTCGACGATAGGCTGTTTAAATGACCTATTCCAGCAGCCCTGACTATTATTCCAAAATAGATAATTCCTAATATTGCCGTAGAATCTAACAACATAAAATCTATGGGTAATTCAGATAAAATCAAAGTAAAAGTATTAGTATGAATAGAGGCAACAAATTAAAATTTGCACTTCAATTTAAGCATCTTACCTCATGAACTTGTACGTCCATCGTCCCCTTCTTATTATTCCCCTTATTTTTTGTCTTCTTTATCTTTTCAATCATGAGCCATTATGTAGTCAAATTTAGAAATAACGGCAGGGGCCACAACATACAAAAATAGATTGATAAAATAGTTTCTCAATTGGCTCTTTCAGTCACCTTAGAATCCATTATATTTCAAATGAAAATTTAGAAATTAAAAAAAATGTTGACAATTAACTAAAATCCACCTATTCTGCAAAACAGGGTTTCTCTACTTTCGTAGATGAAACGATGTTAGGGCTGGGAAGGTTTCTAAGGGTTTTTGCCTCTTTCTGATACACATTATAGGTCTAGTGTTTTGCTTAACAACAACGAGGTCATTTGTATATGCATATGTTAACAAGGGATGTTGCTATTTTCTGGTACAACACACATTCGTCTTAACGGGAATCACCATCTGTATTGCAACTTTTCCTTTTGTATAAGTGTTTAAAGACTTTGTATTTATTAAAATTAGGGTTACCTTTACACAATTTGTGTAGGACGATAGGATGGTTTATAAGGGTTGTTGACCATTTCCAGGTGATTAGGAGATGAAACCGTCTTATGTTCTTCATCACTCTCCAAGTCAAGAAGTTTGAAAAAAAATGAGATGGTGATTTTAAAGTGATAAAAACTATCCTTTAAAGATAACAAATACAGAGAAGTCGTTTTTGTCAAGCAACATTGTCAGAGAAGAAAGCGTAGGGCCGAACACTACCAGAACCACCTCCGGCACCTCGAGCCTCAATATATATATATGTGTGTGTATGTGGGTGTGTGTATATATATATATATATATATAGAGAGAGAGAGAGAGAGAGGATCTAATGCAAACACTTTTTTTTGTAAATACCATGAGAACCAATACATTTGTGTCATGTCGATTACTAATAACTAGGGATTAGGGTACATTAGGAATTGCATAAAAGTTTGTTTTTATCAACCTTTAATTTAAGCATTTTTCTAATATAACTCTAACAATAATCTTCATTAAAAATTAACAATGGTTAACAGTTCAAAAATTTACAATTTCATTTGCATCTTCCTCCCCTATCATTTAAAAGTTGTGAAAATAATGAACGACTACCATCATAGTATTCGTGCTATTTTCGGAGTATTAGTGCTATTTTCGGAGTATCAGTGTATTTTCGGAGTATCAATGTATTTTCATAGTATTAGTTCTATTATTATACTAAAAATGCTAACATTATAACATCAGTTCCTATTACCATAATATATATGTTACTATCATAGTATTAGTGTTATTTTCGTAGGATTACTATTATTATCATACCAAAAGTGATAACATCATAGCATCAGTTTTCATTCTTCATTATAACTATAAGCTGATATTTTTATTAAGTGTTATTTTTACGAAAGTAGCACCATTTATATTTATATTATGCTACTTTAAAAACATGTTATTATTTTTTTAAAACAATATAGAAATATCATACACATATTAAAGAGAAACAAATACTTAATTTTATGGTATAATTTTGTTTTAAAAAATAATAAAGTATATAAAAGTTATTTTAGTTTAAAAAATTGGTGAAAATAGTTATTTATAGAGAAAAGTCAACATTTAAACTAATTGAAATAATTATATATGAACGTTATTTGTTTTCTTTTTAATAGCATAAATTACTAATAAACAAGCGGAAGTCATATGTCATACTTTCGCTATAGATCTTATGCCTGTTACACTGGGAAGTTTTGACGTGGTGGTAGGCATTGATTGGCTCTCTAATAAACAAGCGGAAGTCATATGTCACGAGAAGATTTTACGAATCCCTGTTGGTGACGAAATCCTTACGGTCAGAGGCGATAGACGTGGTGCAGTAATGGGCATTATCTCTTACATGAAGGCGCAAAAGTTGTTGCGAAAAGGTCTTGTGGCCATTCTGGCACTCGACACTGATAAGCAACCGGAAGAAAGAAAAATAGAGGACATCCCCGTGGAACGAGACTTTCCAGAAGTGTTTCCAGAGGATCTTCCTGGACTACCACCTTATCGTCAAGTGGAATTTCAAATCGAACTGACTCCCGGCGCAGCCCCGATTGCTAGGGCACCTTTTTTATTAGCACCAAACGAATTACAGGAGTTGTCATCA